>APFE030153709.1:107220-118566 GCA_000404065.3 Pinus taeda
TAAGTGGCAAAATAAAAATTGATAAGCAAGCAACTTTCATTTCTTGTTTTTAGAGTTGTTTTGAATCTTGCATCAGCATATATTTGTTGCATTAGGATAGATTTGCATATCCTTTTAGGCATACATAGCTTTGTTAACTTTTGTGAGTGTGAAGTGTGAATTAACGAAAAGAAAAGAAAATTTTGTTTTATTAGAAGTTCCTTTGAACCCTGTAGAAATTGCTCTTCATCAAAAAATGAAAACAAGTGCATGTGCATGTAGTTAAGTTTTTATTAATTTCTTTTGCATCAAAAACACCACTAGTTTCACTTCCATTATCCCGTGACTTAAAGAACATCCTATTTTAAAATCAAGCGCTAACTAAAATTCACTAAAATTTTTTCTTTTAAGTTACATTCACCAACAAGTTTTAGGATTTAGGGCCTTGGATTAGGCGAGTGGAGAGTTAACTCTCCAAGGCCATTTAAACATCAAACGTAGGAGTCTGAATAACGAGTGAAAATCTAATAGCGTTAGGAAGACCAGGAAAGCTCTAGATCTGGGAGTTAAGCACGAGGGTCTGTGAAGACAGGGAAGAGAGATACCCCCTCTCCTACTTGTCCAAACTTACCTCACGACTGTTTCGCCTGGCTTCTGTGATGAGTTGGTATCCATAGTTTCTACTCCTAGGGATCTACACAGGTGGCTGTGGAGGGGAATCCCATGGCACCTGAGGTCGACGTTGCATCACTCTCGACAGTACTACTGGAGGGCACCCTTGCGAAGCTTGGGAGCTTGCACCGGCGCAGGTTGTTGTTAGGAGGTCAGCGTAACTTCCTCTGTTACCTTCGCTGATAGGACTGGGCCCTCATCATCCCAGACTATCTTCGGAAGGCCCCTTAATTCACTTTCTCATATTTTGGTGTCTGGTCCTAATCACCCAGAGCAGAAATATTTGGAAGTTATTTGATTGGCTGTTATCTTTAGGGACTTTATAGTGTGTGCTCTGTGCTCTTAGTTGGACTAGCTTTCAATTTTTTTGAGTCTTTTGTTAGATCTTAACAAGAAATTCAAAGTGGCTGACCGATCACCTAGACGGTCTCGAAGACTTCGTGGTCTTTCACCACCAAGTTTAGAGCCTTCTCCTAGAAGGCGCAGAGGTAATACTACTGGTGGGTTTCAACCCACGATAGTTGACGCATCAGGGATTGATCCTCCTCTCGGGGGCATTAGTATTCAAGCAAGGCTTGGCACTTCCACAGAACAAGAGAGGAACACTACAGTTCTTTCTCGAGTTCGCTTACAAGCGGAGAATAACATAGAGGTAGAAGAACTCTCAGAGTCGTTAGCGGCTCCGAATTCTCCCCTACCATCTAGTCATCCAGACGTATTACAATACGTTGGGACTCCGACGCATAGATCGTCAAGTCCAGGTTACGCTACGCGCTTACCATCAATGACCACTACTAGAAGCATGGCTTCTACTACAAGTGCTACAACTATGCAGACTCCAACATCGGTACAAGGGGGAGGAACGATTTCCATCTCCTCTGCTTCTTTGTTTGGATCTTTTGCTAGCACATCTTTAGTTGGGTCTACTTCCATTCCGTCCACGAGTGGAAATTCCCAAACCAATGCTTTTGGTTTTGGATTCTTCCCATTTGGTGCCCATTCATAGGGTATTCCTTCAGTTCCATTTAGTGCCGCCACATCCATGATGAGTGGATCGACTTCATTCTAGGGTTTTCCTTTCGGAAGTGGTCATATACCACATTCCAACTTGACGATAGGATCCATGCCTTTTTCTTCTATAGGACAAAGCAGCAATCCTTTCCAAGGTTGGACTAACCTTGGGGTTACTGGCGCGGGAACTGGGAATCCATTTTTTGGTCAACAAGGGAATAGGCCGTACACCACAGTTAGTTCATTTCAAAGTATTCCTCCCTTAGCTTCGGCTTAGAATCCGTATCAGGGGTTATCAACTCCTTATAATCCTTTAGGAGAAAACTTTGTTGGTTATGGTGGATATGCGGCCGGAGTTGGTCAAACTCTGAATTTTGCTAGATCAAAAGGCTTGCCTTTTGGTTTAGCCAGTTCTACTGGTTACTTCGGGCAGCCTGGTGCCTTCCAAAATCCAGGTCAATCTTTCTAGAACTTTGCGAGTTTCGCCCAGTCTGGGTGGAATCCCAAAGGTCCTCCTAGGCTTCTGTTTCTGGCAACATTGAACTTGCCAGATCTCACTAAGTTAACAAACAATCCAATCAAGTACAATCCGGCCTGGCCTCTGGTCCCAACCAAACTCCCTTCGGACATTCCAAAATTCAAAGGGAAGAGCGGTGAGGACGCAGGTGACCATGTAACCACATTCCATTTGTGGTGCTCATCTAACTCCCTTATCGATGACTTGATTAGGTCTAGACTCTTTCAATGCACCTTGACTGGTAATGCGGCCAAATGGTATATAGAGTTGCCAGGGGGTAGCTTTACATCTTTCGCTGACTTAGCCAATATTTTCTTAAATCATTTTCAGTTGCTTGTCCGTTATGATGCCAGAACTGAACTACTGGCCACTTTTCGTCAGGATAAGGCAACTCACATTTCTGACCATATTCAGGAATTGAGACGGAGAAAGAGGCTCATTAAAACCAAAATCCCTCCGAAGTACCGTTCCGAATGGGTTTTGAAATCCTTACAACTTGAGATCTCCAAAGATGTCTCCATGTCTGGAGTCTATTCTGAGGAGCAAGCCATTTTTAGGGCCCAACAATTAGAATTGATCTACTCTCAGTCTGGGATCCTACAAAAATACTTGCCAGATGCTCTTGGGTCTAAGGTTGACGTAGCTAAGTTGAAGCTAGGTCCCCACGCAGATGGTATTATTGGGTCAGTAGACACGAATACAGTGAACTTGTTGAACAAATTGCAGCAGTTGTCTTTACAAACTGCTTCTAACAACCAAGTCACATCGTCTAACCCTCCGGCTTCCCAAACCTCTTCGATTAATGCCATCCAATCTAATAACCCCAAAGGAAATCAGAATTCCAATGGGGAAAAGAAAGGACGAGGTAAGAAAAAGAACTAGGATGGGAAGCCTGACGCAAATAAATCCAGCAACAATGCTAGTGGTGGTAGAAATGAGTCTAAAAAGAAAGTCAAGTTTTCATGCAAGTTGTGTAGTGGGGACCATTTAACTCATCTTTGCCCCAAAATTGAAGACGCTCAATGCTTGTTAGGGCAGCAAGGGACTTCTAGTTCTCAAGCTGTGTTAACCAACCCTTTTCCCCAAGGGCAGCAACTTCTTGCTGGCGCGAGTTCAAACCTTGGAACCTCCGCAGGGGGCAACCAAGAAGGGGAAAAATCATCGAATGTTTTCATGATGGGTTCTAACGTCCATGTTGCTACTCGGTCACGTGATTATGGTGAAGACGAAACTTCCAAGGACAAGACTGTTCCCAGAAATACCGACCTTCATATTGAGCGACCCCCTATTGAGACTATACCACGGATACTGAAAGGTTCCGCTAAACGTGCGACTATTAATCCTAATACTAGGGAAGCCTAGAATTACTCCATTGTTGAGGATCTGGCTCAAATTCTGTGTGCCATGTCTGCTTTAGAGGTTCTCCAGTCGTGTTCGGCTCAGCGAAGTGCTTTACTTTCCGCGATTGGGGCAGTCGATCCAACTAACTCTTTAGTGCTCACTTTCGACATGTTAAATGTCAAAAAGCAACTCCCTCATCATATGGCTTTTCAAATAAAGTCCACATACCGAAAAATTAACATTTTTCGTACCGTTATTGATGAAGGAGCTTCCACGTGCGTCATGTCGATGTCATGTTGGAAGGCTATTGGGTCACCTTCGGCTGTTCCTTCACCTACCGTCTTGACTGCATTCGATGGTCATTCTCATAAGCTGCATGGGATTATCCTGACCTTTCCTATATGTGTTGCGGGGAAGGTCGTTAATATTGAAGTAGAAGTCGTAGATGCTAACCTAGACTATAATATCCTCTTAGGACGGAACTGGGTATGCGAAATGGACGTCGTTGTTTCGACTCTATTTCGTGTCATTTGCTTTCCTCATGAGGGGAAAATCGTTAAGGTTGATCAATTGGATTATTGTCCAGTTGATCCTCAAGCAAGCTCTGACTCTACTGTTCCTTTAGTGGATAACCCTCATCCGCCTACTGAGAATTTAAGAGTAGGGATGTATTCCTCGTTGATGGGTACCTTTGATCTTCCCTCTCCTTTCACTAAAATCAATGTTGTTTCATCTTTTAAGGAGTCTTCTCGAGAAGAGTTCTTCCGAACTTGTTATTTTTCAGACCCTTGGACCTTGCCTTCACCTACAACCACATTAGTTGAAGGACAAGTGAATGGAATGGCATTCCCTATATCTGCAGCTGAGCTTAGATATCAGTCTATCGTCAACTCTGTAGACAACCATTCTACTCCTTTTTCCGAAGAGGAGTTAGATGGCAATGTGGCCCTGGCTTGGAGCCTTGATTCTACCTCCGTCTTGGACTGCTTAGATTCAGTTTTACCTTCTAAAGAAGCAATCCTCGAAGCAATGATGGGTATAGATCGACCTTGGGAAGATTTACACCATCATTCACACTTTCTTCCTCCATTGCAGGAGGTAGAATCTAGATTCTCCGAGCTCTGTACTAGTGATATTTGTACAGTGTCAAATCCTTTGGCTCCAGCACACATTCGTGCCGAAGGTAATATGTCAGTGATTTCAAAAACAATACCTATAAACATCTCTAGGGACCCTAACATGATCGAGAATCTCTTCATAGGAATTGAGTGTTCCCCTGAAGAAATTCAAATTTACAGCGACCTATTCAAGGAATTTCGAGATGTATTTGCTTGGTCTTATGAAGAAATGCCTGGCATTGACCCATCTATAGTTCAACATGAGATCAAGACGTATGAAAACACCAAACCAGTTCGTCAAAGGCTTCGGCCGGTTAACCCTAGGAAAGCAGCAGCTATCAAAGCTGAAGTGGAGAAGTTGCTAAAGGCGGGTTTCATATACCCTGTTCCTCTTACTGATTGGGTTTCTAATCCAGTCCCTGTGGATAAAAATCAAGGAACAATCCAAGTATGCATCGATTTTAGGGACCTAAGCAAGGCTTGTCCGAAAGATAATTACCCCAGCCATTCATTGATCAAATTATCGATGAGTGTGCGGGTAATGAGATTTTTTCCTTCATGGATGGTTTTTCTGGTTATAATCAAATTTCTATCTGTCCTGAAGATCAACATAAGACAACCTTTATATGTCCCTTTGGTACCTTTGCATATAGAAAGATGCCTTTTGGTCTTAAAAATGCTGGAGCCACTTTCTAGCGTGCCATGTAATATGCTTTACACAACATCAAACATGTCATCGAAGCATACTTGGATGATCTCGCTGCTAGTTCTTGAAAGAGAACTGATCACCCTAGTCACCTTTGAATGGTTTTCGAGCGATGTCGTTTTTATAAAATCCGGTTGAATCCCAACAAGTGCGTTTTCGTGGTTACGTCTGGTTGGTTGTTAGGGTTCATTATGTCAAATGAAGGGATTCGGGTTGATCCCTTCAAGGATGAGGCAATAGTTCAGTTGCCTCCCTTGTCCCCAATTCGACAACTTCAAAGTCTTCAAGGGAAGGATAATTTCCTAAGACTGTTTATAGCGAACTATGCCAAGATCACTAAAGGGTTCATGCGTTTGCTACAAAAAGGAGTTCCATTTGTATGGGACGACTTTGCGCAACGATCGTTTGATGCTTTGAAAAAGGCACTAGTCTCTGCCCCACTTTTGAGTCCTCCGAATTATGGGAGAGACTTCCTTTTATATCTCCCTGCAGCAGAATCAACCATTGGTATGGTTCTCGTTTAGGAGGACGATGCTGTCACCGAGCATGTGATTTATTATTTGAGCTGAGGCTTAATAGGTCCTGGACTTCGCTATTCTCTGGTTGAGAAGTTGGCCTTGGCAGCTGTCCATGCTATCCAATGGCTTCGTCATTATATCTTGCTACGTAAAACTTTTGCCTTAGTGGTGGTCAATCCATTTCAATTTGTCCTCAATAGGTGAGTGCTTGGGGGAAAACATAATAGATGGATAGTCATCTTGCAAGAATTTGATCTCGAGTTCTTGTCTGCCAAGTCTAAGAAATCCATGGTTTTCGCTGAGCTAATTTCTGAGCTTCCTTGTGGAGAGGATACTATTTATGAGGAAAGTTTTCTTGACGAAAATTTATTCCTCATCTCTTCACTCGACCCTTGGTATGGAGATATCATTTTCTATCTCGAGACTTCGAAGTTTCCCTCTACTTTCTCCAAGGATGAACGTCGAAAATTACGTCACCTGACTAAAAATTATGTTATCGTTGGTGATACCTTATACTATCGAGGGGTTGATTCAATCCTTTGGCACTGTTTAACCTTAGAGGAAGCAGAGTCAGTGCAAAATGACTGCCACAGTGGAGCTTGTGGTGGTCATCTATCGGGGCTTGCTACAACCCAGCACATCTTATGTGCCAACTATTTTTGGCCTTCACTCTTTAAAGACTGTGTGGAAGCAGTCAAACGTTGTCACCCCTATCAAATTTTTACTCACAAGATGCGTGCTCATCCAGCTCCTCTTTTTCCCGTTGTCACCGTCAGTCCTTTTACTAAGTGGGGTATTGATTTTACAACTTGTAATCCGCCTTCAACAGCGAATCACAGGTACATTATTCTGGCTGTAGACTACTTTACGAAGTGGGCTGAGGCCATGCCCACTTATAAAAATGATAGTGACACGATAGCATTGTTCCTTTTCAATCAGGTTATCTCAAGATTCGGTATCCCGAGAGAGATTGTCACTGATCATGGCAGTCATTTCCATAATCAATTGATGTCTGAATTGGCTCTCAAATTAGGTTTCCGGAAAGAGAATTCGTCTCCTTATTATCCTCAGGCCAATGGACAGGTCGAGGTAGTTAATAAAACTCTTAAGACGATCCTCCAATGGACAATCGACAAAAATCGGTCCAATTGGCACGTTATGTTGTATTTGGCTCTTTGGACATACCCGACCTCCGTGAAGACTGCTACTGGTTTTACACCTTTTCAATTGGTTTATGGGATGGAATCTATCTTTATGGTTGAACGTGAAATTCCATCTCTTAAGTTAGATATTGAACTCCTTCTAGAGACTTCAAGTCTCGAAGAGTGCCTCCTTCACTTGGAACATCTCGATGAGTAGCATTGAGATGCCACCACGATGAATGAGGCTCATAAGAAAAGGGTTAAAATGCAGTATGATAAATCTGTCCATCCTCGAGTCTTTCCTGAAGGTGTCCTTGTCTTGGTCTATGACCAAGATAAAGACATCTTGGGGGTAGGCAAGTTTAAGCCTATGTGGTACAGTCCTTTCATTATTAAATGAGTTTTAGAAAAAGGGTTGTATGAGTTAATTGATTTTGAGGGAAACAAGCTAGCGGAGCCCTGAAACGGGCTCTACCTAAAGAAGCACTTTGCTTAAATAGGAGTTAGGCAATGGCTTCTTTGTATATTATGTATATTTGTACATATATCATTGAGAGTTTTTGATATCAAAACTTTTTGGTCTGCTGTGGCAGGTGTTGATGGATGACTTGGTCTATTTTGGGTTCGCCGATGGTGCTAGTCGGCACACTCGGAATCTCGCTTCCGCAACTTGGGTACTCTATTATCCAACTAGTCAATTGATGGTATCAAGAGGCGTATGCATTGGTCCCGCTTCAAATAATATGGCTGAGTATACCGCCATTATTAGTTTACTATCCGAGGCAATTTCTCATGAGATCGATTCGTTGGTAGTTTATCTTGATTCTTAATTGATAGTGTCACAATTAAACAACATTTATCGGGTAAGGGATCCATGTTTATATCGCCAGTATTTAAGGGTGAGGTTGTTGCAAAGATCATTTGTTTATATTAATTATTTGTACATTCCAAGATCTCATAATTGGTTAGCTGATTCTATCGCTAATCAAGCATTAGACTGCACATCATCATTCATCACAATAAAATCAAGCATCAAAAAGTGAACTGTATTATATATATATACTATATATATATATATATATATATATCATAAAGCATCTCGAGTGTACATATGTTGTCCAAAAATATAAAAAATCAGGACTCAAATGCCCATAATCATGTCCAGCATATCTAATGCCCCAGTTCAGGATGAGCGGCCAAGTAAGTAACTATCGCATTGGCCACACGCCGAAAAGTGGAAACCTAGTCACGTGGCATGCCAACCACATGACGCTGCATATCCTCAGGAAGATCCTCTATCGCAGCCATCGATACTCGGCAGCTCAGTCTCGTTAAGTGTCACTAGACGTTGTTGAGAGTTCATTATGTCTCAGCAGTTGCCTCTTTAGCTCCTCAGCCATGTCGTCCATGCCGCGGGAACCCATCTAGTCGTACTAGCCCAGTAACTGGAACATGATCATTATATTAGTCATTTGAATCCCATCAAAAATATTTTTCAAAATGCATCATTATATTTGAAAAATCCAAAAATCATAAAATCAAAAATTCTTACCAATCTCGCCCCATGCTGCATTCGGTGGTAATGGTAGGTTAGGATCTCCTCGGAAATCTAGCCCAGCATAGGGGTAGTCATCTACAGCGATGATCTGTTGATCCCACCACGTGAAGAAGTCATCGTTAAAAGCAGTCCTTGGGACCTCCCCACCCCCCAGACATTTCATCAGATCAGCCCACCGGCCCATGCGTGGATCTCGTGGGGTGCTGATGGAAACTACTACCCTAGGCGGAGTGCGGGAACCTTCTCGAAAAAGAAAGTACACAGGATAGTCCCATATCCAAAGTTCTCGGTCCATCCTCTCTTGATAGAAGTGAGCCGGCTCTTCATGTTGGCCAGAAGAGGAGTACAACAGTCGAACACAATAGTGAGACAGTCAACCGCCACGCTCATGGTTAGCCGTGAAGCCTGGTGCAGAGAGGACGATCCGTTCACTCGAGCTATGGTGAATAGGATTATCCTCAGCGATAAACTCGCCACATGTATGATAGAAATCTGGCTCCCATCCTTCTTGGGATGTCCTAGACAATATATCCATACGCAGTCCTCTATTGTGAGACTGCTCCGTGTCTTGCCCCGGGAATGTACTACCTCTCCCCTTCGGGAAAGGCCTGTGATGAAATAGATATCCTCCACTTCTACCCTGAGTGGCATCTGGTCAATCATAAAGGCTTCCTCCTCGATTTCCCAATAATCAATGAGCATCTCAAGCAGATGCACATTTGCTTTCATGTTCTGCAGTTTGAAGAATTTAAGCAAACCGCATCCCCGTAGGGCATCCAAAGCTTGAGGATCATTCATGGCTTCTTTATCCACCACTGCGTGCTCTCTTTTGTGCCAAGAGACCGGCATTCTAAGAAAAAAAATGATTTGCAACCGTTAGTTTTTGTTTAAAATTGGTTCACGGCATATACACGGGTCCTTGTGCACACACTCGCATATAGGCCCGCGTGTACGCAAGTTTCATATTACCAACCTGCGTATACACCGCAGTGAAATTTTGGGAAAAAAATTCAATGGTGAAACATTAATTACAAATCTTAAAACCAGTCACAATCAAGTGCAAGCTAAGTATAAGAGTTACCTGGAGGTTTTTGAAGAATTTGAACGGTCGAATTTGATATACGGGAAGTTTGCTCCTTTTGCTCCAAATCTTTGCTCTCAAACTCAAATGGTAAAAATGGTGAGTCCAAAATCCCTTTTATAAGTTTTGAAAATGCAAAATTTTTTTCAAAATTTTATTTTGTTTGGCCTCATGTGACTTTTAACTTGGGAGCTTGGAATGTCGAGAATGGTTTGTTGTTCAGGACATTTTGGACGTTTTTCGACAGTTTCAAGACGATTCCATGACTGCTGACCCGTCATGGCAAGTATCGTTTTCTCAATGGCATATAGGTTAGCAACACCATTTTTCCGTTGCATTATGCATACTAGCCTTCATTCGCCGATACATTTGCCATAGGGTCGACCCCATTGTGTTATGGTTCGTAAGCCATCTTCATTTGCCAATTTTTGAAATCATGACACGATGGTAGAGCCATCCTTTACATGGGCATCGTAGTTAGCACCTCACCGACTTTTGTTGCCCATGCTGCTCCGATTTGAGTAGGCTCGGGAGTCCTCTATAGTCTCGCCATGACTTATGCATTGAAGACTCATTCCTCTTAGCTTCTTCGCTTTGTTCTAGCCTTATACCCTAGAGGCTCCTTTGTGTTGAGTTGTACTACTGCATTGCATGTTGACCACTTGCACCTTTTGGCCTAGAGCCACCTTCACTTGGAATGTTCCATTCCCAGGAACTAGATCGTCTGTTTCACCGACACTCATTCTTTCCACTATACCATAGCATTCTTTTATTTATTTTTCAAGCTTAACAGAAAAGAAAAAAAAAATTAAATATTCCAAAAACAGCGGGAACAGGACAATATTTCCACTTATTGTTGGCAGCTAGAGTCATTCATGTCGCCTTTGAACAAAGCACTCAAAACAAAGTCCCCTCCGTTTGGGCGAGATTTAGCTTGACTTAGGTACACCTCAACCTTGTTATAGAGTCAGTTCTCCCCTGATTGGTTATCTCTTCCAATCATATTGAGGGTTCGTTCGTGCCTCCTGCATGACGAACTTATACAGATTCATCATATGCTGCCACTTAGTCACATTGAGTCGTGCTTTTGTTCAAGGGAAGTTAGCCTGAGTCAGCCTCTCTGCGGTGTCTCTTGACTCATTTTTTAGTCGGCCATCCCTGGTTGTCAGTGTCATGTCTATTATCACATCAGCTATATTGGTCCTTTACTCATGTTGGTTTGAGAAGGTCTCCATTGACTTCTTGCTGGCGGGTCTTGTCCTTATCGACGACGACATCTTGCTCTGAGGGCAGGCCTAGAGTTGCACCCTGGCCCTATTTTCATTATTGATAGGTTACCTTGCACTCAGCATCGATCAGTATCATGGGTCTTTGACTGAGTGGTTTCCCTTGTGTTCGACGTCAGCTTACATTATCACACATTGGGATTCGTGCGATACCTTGGTTTCCATTTGACCCTATTGGTGGATACCCCGCCTCTGTGTCAGCTTTCATTATTGGTTGGTTCAGAGGGTTTCTGTCATGTGCTAGCCACATCTTGTGTACACCGGAAATGTACTTCGGTTGGGTTACTACATCTCTTTCGTCTGATTCCTTCCACATTATTGGCCTACGGGTTACACTCACGCTAGATTGATGAAGGATGCCTTAATGCCTTCCTTCTAGTAGATCTTTCCCTATCGACTCCGACTCATTGCTCTGGG
>APFE030153709.1:118949-139435 GCA_000404065.3 Pinus taeda
GGCCTAGGGCAACCCCTCCTTCCAGACCTGGTCCAAAATTTAAAAAACAGTGTTTTATCCCTTATACGTGACATTGCCCTGAGTTAAACGCGTGTATACGCAGGTAGGCATATACCCAACCCACGTATATGTATTAAAACACTTAAAAAAATATAAAACTCCTTAATTTTGGGCGAAGATCGTGGGTTTTACCTGCTGATCACCTGTTAGTGCCTGTGGCCCAATTGTTCCCAACAAACTCCCAACTAAAAAACTACTTTGGGAGAGGTATAAAAAGACCTCAAAAGAAGGCCTACGGGAGGAGAGAGGAGAGAGAAAGGTTATTATACTGAGATTTTTCCCCTGACTAGGTCTGAAGACCCTTGTGCCTTCTGCACTTCCCCCATTTGTACAGGAAACCCTTGTTTCCTTGTGTGTTGATGTTCATCCACTACTTATGACATCATGGACTAATTCATGGAGGGAGTTTGCTAAAGGCTTGAGGTTGGACGGATCCAGAAGGAAGCTTCGCTTGGAGCCTGTGAAAGGTTACTTAGGTGAAATTATTCCTTTTATGCATTTTATATGTCTATAACAAAAGAAACACGTCTTGGTTCCTGATATAGATCTTCTTTATGTTTATGATATTCATGTTGGAATCCATATGTGAATGGTTGTTTAAAGTTCATAACTAACTACCTTTCTTTATAACATGAAGATGATTTATTTATAAGCTTTTGTCCATATACTACTGTGTTCTTTGGAATTGGTTGTTTTGCAAGACAAAGGAGCGAAAGGAACTTGAAGAAGGGTTTGGATGCTAAAGGACCTTCTCAAACGTAGGACCTAAGGTATACCCCTCTCACTATAGAATTTGCTTATAATAGCATAATGGTTGTGTGAATGTGTGTTTCTCTGTTTAGACAACTTTCAGTCTGCTAGGGTTTCAACCCAAAACCCATAGGGAAACATTTCCCTCAACAGTATATAGGGACATTTTTCTATTGTGTGGTCTTCTGCACAAATAGCACACTTATTAGTTTCTTTCAAATTAAGAGGACATTCTTTAGGAGGATGCTTGTCTCTATATTTAGGACATAAAATACTTAATGACTCTTGTTACTTCATGAGTTTTTGTTGAAATTTTAAAGTGTCCAACTATTTGGTAACAATATGCATTATATCAATTTTCATATTTTCCATTTTATTTTCTTGTCCAATAATCATTGCATCAGTAGA
This sequence comes from Pinus taeda, assembly GCA_000404065.3. Taxonomy (NCBI): domain Eukaryota; kingdom Viridiplantae; phylum Streptophyta; class Pinopsida; order Pinales; family Pinaceae; genus Pinus; species Pinus taeda. The sequence goes on from APFE030153709.1 coordinate 120,168, forward strand.
TTTAGTTTTTCTATTTCTATTTCAAGTTCCTCTACTGTATCTATACTGATTCCTAGAAAATTTTCTGCATAATTCATAGTTTTGTTCGAAAGTTTGTTGAGAAATATCACCTTGTCCTAACATATTTAAATTATTTCTAGCATTATTAGTAATTCCTCTTAAGAATAAGGTTCTAATAGTACTAAAATCAAGCTTAAGTTTCGAACTTTGTAAAATATATAGAAATCTTTCTAGATAGTCTTCAAGAGTTTCATCATCATCCTGTATGATTGTAAAAATCTCATCCTGCATGTCCTGAGTTTTGCAATATTCTTGATATTTAGATAAAAACACTCCCTTCATCCGTTCCCAAGAATCTATAGTGTTTCCTCCTAACCACTTAAACCAACGCAAAATTGAGTCCTTGAGAGTAACAGGAAATAATCTTAGCTTCTGAGCATCAGTTGAATAATCATAACTTCTACACAAAATATCAAACTCGAATAGAACAGAGTCAGGATCTTCATGAAATTTACCTTGGAAATGAGGGAGAGTTGGTGGTGGAATGTTCTTCATTTGTGCCACAGTATCGGGGTCCAAAATTGGAAACACAAAAGTGGATTGTTCCCCACTTACCTGGATTTCATCAGTCCTTTCCCCATGATCTTCACAGTCTGCCATTGTTTCCCTTTTTCTCCCAACAGACTGAACCACACCTGAGTTTTTGTCACCAGAATCCAAGTGGACTATTCCTGTGTGATGGGTTTGAATTGGATTGGGCTTCTTGCTCATAGAAGGAGACCCAATATGAGAATGGTTTTCAGAATTCTTTCAGCCCTTAGTGGGCTTTGAACCCCTACCTTTTCTAGGCATTCATTTCAAAAAAGAAAGAAAAATAAGCAAAACAATTTCTAATAAAAATTTTGTCAAAAATCAATCAACACCAGTAAAAGTCCTTCAAAGAAGCTTTTCCAAAAAATACTGCAAAAATGAAGGAAAAATTACCTCTATTGTATAATCAGAAAATTCTTACCAAATCAAATCACCTCCCTGACAACAATGCCAAAATGTTGGGTGTGGGAATTGCACTAAAGCAAACTCCTCAACACTTAATTGTCCACTCAGGGGATTCATAAACTTAGAGACGAAACACAAGCAATGCCAGAGATGGTATGAATATTTATAATGTCAATCCATACTTTCTTTAAAGGAAAAATTGCAAAATCAAACTAAAGAAAGAAAAAGGCAACTTGAACCATCAAAATAATCTAGACTAGAACAAGGAAGAATGCATTTGCAAAAGAGATTTAAAAATAAAGGAGAAATCACTCTAGATAGCTATTAGATTAACTACTGAGTGTGTGCTTTTCTTTAGCAGAGACACTTTAGCAGTCTCAACAGATGGGCCCTTCAAACCTGCTTATATAGAGATTTCCTTCTTGCACTGATCTATCCTGCACTCGTGTAGTCTGCTTGCATTAGTGCAAGAACAGAAATTTATACAAAGGGTATGAATAGTGTCTGTACTAAAAGTGTTTTCCTTCATGCAAGGGCTTGAACTTTCTCAAGTTCAGAGCACTCAAATCCTGTGACAAGAAACTAGTTCTTGCACCAAATCAGAGCTTCTTACACTTAGTATTTAATTCTTGAAATAAGAGCTTAACTACTACAAGTGCTATGAAATCAAATTGCACACATAAAAATGAATGTTTCTGATTTTAACAAAGTGTAGAAATAAAGAAACAATCCGTATAATTTATCTTGTCATGAAACATTAATGAAAGCAAGAAAATTGCTGGAAGTAAACTTAAAAGGCTTGCTGCATCACACCAACATGCACTAGTGCAGGTTCATTTCTCCTACTTGGACCAGGCAGGAAAACCAAATCAAACAGAACTGCAGAAAGTGTATAACATACCAACGTGCACTGGTGCAGGGTTATTTCTCATGCTTGGACCAGGCGGGGAAAACCAAGTCAAACAAACCACAAGAAATGAATAGCACTCAAACGTGCATTGGTGCAGGGTTATTTCTCCTGCTTGGACCAGGCGGGAAAAACCAAATCAATCAAAATTGCAAGAAATTAATAGCACACCAACATGCATTGGTGTAGGGTTATTTCTCCTTCTTGGACCAGGTGGGGAAACCAATCCAAAATTAGATGCAGGAAAATAAATTCTAACTATTTCATGCCGCAGATCCACTTTCACTCAAACAAGAATTCATGTGTTGTACATTAAATTGCACTTGGCAGTAGAAACATAAATGACAAGAACAGAAAATAGGGTAAATGTGCTGGGTTGGCTGGGCCCTAGCCAACCAACGTGTTTCCCTTTTAAATAGAAACACTACTCAGCACTTTATCAATTCATCAAATTTGAAAAAAATATATGATTCATGAAAACACAAGGCGAAGCTCCCTTCTTATTAATTCATAGAGGAAAATACATGTGTGACTACACAGTCCAGCCAAGATTTGGACGATAACAAAAATACAAGCTTGTTACTACCTTCCTGGTTATATCTTTGTTCTATACAAACTTATCAATAACTATCTCATCCTATTTACATTCCTTATTATATAGATCCTTCGTCGAAGGCCAAAAGGATTGTTTAACCGATTACATAACTGATATGTAGAATTTAGCTTTCGGCCTTCAAAATTAGGCAGTTTAACAAAATTAGCTGTAGCCAATGTCCACTTGTTCATTCTTCATAAATTTGATCTCAACTACCTTTGGATTGCCTTACTGTCGTAGCTGGAGCTCAGCTGCCTTCAGATCTAACCTACTGTTGTCCCTGAAGCGACACAAAACAAGGCGGTGATCAAGGAGGTCCAGATCTGCTGCAAAGATTTGTTGTGCTGGCACTAGTGTGAGATGTGATCCTACACTAGGGTCAATGATCATGGTAAGCACTTGACTATCAAACAACATTGGATATATCGATAAGTTACAAGAGTGATTATAAGCAGGAAATCATGTAATAAATAATTAATTAATGCTAAGTTAAGTTAAAAATATGAAATATAAAGTTCATGCGAAATATGTCATTGGTCTTGGACTAGTGCAAGATGAGGGTGTATAACTGAGGTAAAATAGTGGTAAATGGTCATGATTTAGGAATGGAAAAATGGTCAAAAGGAAGCAAATTAGGGGGCTAATAGAAGCTATGAGTTAATGATGGATAGAACTCCCACCTATAGGGTTCAGGCCAAAACGCGACCCCTAGACCATAATGTAGGAGTGGCAGGAACTAGATTTCAAGGGCATGTATGAGGCCGAGGTGGCAGAGGACCTGGAAGAGGTCATGGAAAACTAATATGCTACAATTACGAAGGACCTGGACATTATGACCATGATTGTATGAACCCAACGCATCCATCATGTCTGTATTGTACCTTGTTTGATCATGATATGGAAGATTGTCCTACGCTGATAGCTAGGATATGCGACAAGGGAGCGCTACTGCCTCCCCTGACTTAGAGCCTACAGATGATGAGGTCTGAGTCATGCGAGGAGGATCCAAATGTGAACATTGTTCTCTGAAGTGGAATCGTAATGGGAGATGATAAAGGCAAACAACCTTAATATAGTACTTGGGTTCGCAAGGCTCCGACAAAAGAAGCAGAGTTTGATTTGGAGCACGCTAAGGAAACCTTCATGGAAGCTAAGAAGAGCTTCGTTGATGCCTCCACTTCAGGAATCAAAGATATACCAAAGCTGGAAATGGACCCATCTATGCTTACGACGTTCCTAGAAACATGCATGAAGCTAATGTGCAATAGTAAGGCTATAAAGGGGCTACAGGAACTCATTAACAAATACGCTAGGACCACGCCAGGAGAACCGTGCATAGTTCGGAAGATTGGAAAGCATACAACAAGGACGGGAAGAGAAATGGGTTAACCGTGTAGATTGGAGAATATGAGATGGATCAAGTAATTCTGGATTTAGGATCGGATATGAACATTCTGCTAAAGTAGACATGGGAGCGCATGGGGAGGCCTCAAATGTAATGGTCTCCTATTCAGCTGCGAATGGCGAACCAACATATGATAATACCTATGCGGTGATTGCAGGGAATCATTGTGGATATGAATGGGGTACTATAGTGTAATCCCTTAGCAGGGTCTAAGGGTATAACTATGCGTAGAGACTTCTTCTCAAAAATCATCTTGTGCTTCCTCAGATTAATCACCCCATTCATGTCAGTGGCCCAATCAATTCCTAAGAGCGCAGGGTAGGATCACATTAAAACTTGACGTGAGGCCAGTTAAGCAGAGGCCTTACTGCTTAAATCTGAAATACAAGGAGAAGGTCCGCGTAGAACTAGACAAAATGCTTGCAGCAAGAATTATTGAGCCGGTGGAAGAATCTAATTGGGTAAGTCCAATGGTGGTGTAGGAAAAGAAGCAGAAGGACAAAATAAGAACATGCGTGGATCTTACAAAATTGAATGACACTTGTGTACATGATCCATTCCCAACTTCGTTCACAGACGAGGTATTGGACAATGTCGGTGGGTAGGAAGCATATTCTTTCACTGATGGGTTCTCAAGGTACCACCAGATCAAAATCACGCCGGAGGATAGGAGCAAGACAACCTTCACAACTGAGTGGGGTTTCGTTCAATATATTGTCATGCTGTTGGGGTTGAAGAACGTGCTAGCCATCTTTTCATGCGTGGTTGTTGCTGCATTCAAGGAATATATTCACAAGTTCTTGGAGGTTTATTTTGATGATTGGACTATATTTGGGCTGGTTAAGCACCATGTAGCAAGCTTACACTTGATGCTGGATACTTGCTGAAGGTACCAAATCATGCTTAACCTCAAGAAGTGTACGTTCGTCATTCCTTTTGGGACATGTGGTTTACAAATAAGGATTGATGGTAGATCCTATGAATACTGTAGTGATTCTAAATTTGGAAGCGCCATGAAGTGTGAAAAAATTGCACGCTACTTTGGGACATATGGGGTACTATAGGAAGTTCATCAAAAGCTATGCCCAGATCACCGTGCCAATGGAAACTCTGTTGAAAAAAGATGTCACATTCTATTGGAACGATGACTTTAAGAAAAGCCTAGATGTATTAAAAGAAAATATGGTCACTGCATTGATCCTGGTCTTCCTAAACTGGGAGGAAGAGTTTCACATCCATGTTGACACGTCGAGTATAGCACTGGGGGCAGTATTAAAAGACGAGGGTGGAGAAGGCTTGGATCACCCTATAGTGTTTGCAAGTCACAAATTATCTAAAGAAGAAAAGAATTATTCCACCATTGAATGTGAGGGATTGGATATGGTGTATGTGCTCTAGAAATATCGGCACTACTTACTAGGGGGACACTTCAAACTGTATACAGATCATTCCATGCTGAAATACTTGGTCAATAAGCCTGTGTTGGGGGGGCGCATATGCAGATGGATTTTATGGTTCCAAGAATATGATTTTGAAGTTTTTGTGAAACATGGACGATTGAACGCAGGACCACATCACCTATCACTCATTGAGACAGGAGAGGAACCTACTAGTCTGGAGGAAGGATTACTTGATGCACATCTCTCTATTGTATGTGTAGTGGATGGACATTTTGAATATATAATCCACATTCTCACGACTGGAACTACGCCAAAAGAGTACTCTGTCCAACAGAAGAAAGAACTAGTGGTGTGTGTAGGATATTTCTCTGTCATTGCAGGGCACCTATATAAGATGGGGAATGATGAGATACTGCGAAGGTATGTACCTAAATTTGAATGAAGCAATATCCTCGCGGATGCTCATGGGGGCATTGTGGGAGGAAATTATGTAGGGAAAGTAGCCATGTAGAAGATTATCCACACAAGGTTGTGGTGGCCGATTGATCTGATAATGAGATCTAAGACAATTAATAAGGTATTACAGACCTATGTGCATGGATTTGTCTATGTCATTTTATGAAATGGATCGATAAGATTGCAAAATGCACAGACAGTGAAGCAGTAAAGCAAAACATAATAGGAAACACATACACAACAAATTTAATAAGGAGTTCACCCAATACTCCTGGGCTACCTCTCTTGGTCCAGCCTTCAGTGGTGGCCTCTCTATTATGTCTTCAAGCAGAGTTTTGTTTACAATAGTGAGCTCAATTTGAGCCTCACACACAAACATAAATACAATAATAAGAGCTTACTTGAATCTCTCATGTTCTCTATGAGTACACAGACTCCTTGAATGCTCTTTGTGCTAAAATTTATCTCAACATTTGCTTGAACACTGCTCACCCCTCATGCTCTCTGTCTATGGCTTTTTAAAGCCAACTGTGTTGTCCGTTCATTTCATTTCCTCGAATCTCAGTCTCCCCAGCCTCTTGAACGCTTTGAATCCCTCTCCAACGTTATACAATCATTGCCTAATGCATGGAGAGGAGGTGGTGACCCATTCCACAATGCTAGAGTGCCTTGGGCCTCTGAAATGCTTGAAACTGCTGCGCGCTATTTCTACAGTGGAAATACATTTTAACAGAGAAATTTGCCAAAACCATGATATGTCAGACTTCAAAAGTCCTCCAATACACTTCATTCCCCTATCAGGTCCATTCACAAGTCGTTATCGCATATTGAAAGGGCTCTATCTCTGTGTATTTCGTTTAATATGAAAATACATTAAAACATTGTAAAGCCTGCATTCCCAGACCTAAAATATTATCCAATATCATTAATAAACCCTTTTCGGATCCACAACATTGCATCGGTGCTTTTCCCTTTGGTTTTTCATTTGTTCGTGAAAATGTGATTTACAAAGGAAAACTCACTTTTCTAGACTTCAAAATATATGCAATGCCACCTATTATATTATCAGGTCCATAATATCGCTGCCTTTATTGGTATCGGCCCCGCTCCACTGCATAGTTCCGATGCAATGTGGTGATGTGATATATCGCAATCCCTCATCGCAATAACCATTTCGTCATTTGTAAGTGCTTCTACAATCCCTTGATAATGATCTGGCGATGTAATATGGGCTGTCAATCTATGCGCTTGATTGACGGTCCAGATGAACTCCGTAAATCACTGTCACATGCATTATGTGGATCCTGCCGATTCTGCTGATCGTTGTCACAAGACTCATGTGGAACCTACCGATCTCTGCTAAAGGTCACCGCCAATTGCGATTACCAGTCCAATATGGATTGTTGATCGGCTAGATCGGACAGTTACTGTGCATCACTTGTTCCATGCCTCCATACTCTGTTTTATTCACGATTTTATGGGTTTTGGGCCTCCCGATAGTGTTTCTTCGCCCTACTAAGGGTGTTTCCTCTGCATTAACTTTGATCTTTTAAAATATTTTGATCTTTAGCATGATTTTTAAAGAGTTTATGAAGACTTAGAGAGCGTTCTCAGATCCATTTGGATCACGCCTTCTCACTGAAAAAGGCTTTTTGACCACCAAAAGTTGGTTTTCAAACATCGCTTAAGTGAGGATATAGCTACGTCACTTGTCCAATCTCTATCCATTTTGCATTGCTGGGTTTTGAACCTTTGAGCCCAATCCTTAGGTACTCAACATCTCCTCTGCACGTTGCCCTCAACTTCCTGTCCAAAACTATATCTTCCTGCAGCTCATTGAGGTATTGAGGCAAGAGATCATCAATGGAAGGCAATTGACTTTGCTCTTTAGGATCTTCAATTAAAGAAGGTTCAAACAGCCTTAAATTTTCTGCATTTACTATTGAATATATGTGCATGTATGCTGGCAGATCAAGGTAGAAAGAATTCTCACCAATTCTCTCAAGTACCTTAAAAGGCCCATACCTTATTTGTTTCAGCTTCTTTCCTTCACTTTGCATTCTGTCCTTGCTAATATATAGCTAGGCTTTATCACCAACTTGGAAGTTGTGCTCCACCCAGTGTTCATCATGTCTTGCCTTGTATTTGGCTTGGCCCTTTTCTAGCTATTCTTGCACTGTCTGGTGAACTTCATGGATCTGTTCAATGAATCTAGTTTCTTTGTCCACATCACTGTGTCCAACAACTGTTATGTCTTTTTCAAAGACAAAATCCAAGGGAGACCTTGGTATAAAACCAAAATAGGTCTCAAGAGGAGATCTCTGTGTAGAAGAATGTTTAGCACAGTTGTAAGCATGATGCACATAACATAAATGTTCATCCCAAAGCTTGGGATGCTTGTTGCAATAACCCTTGAGCAACTAGATCACTTTCCTGTTGACTACCTCTATTTTGCCATATGTTTGTGGATGAAAGGTTGTGCTTTTTTTTTCAGTCTAGTGTCCATTAATTCTCACAGACTTGACCAAAACTTTCCAACAAATCAGGAGTCTTGACCAGATACTATGGAAGTGGGTAACCAAAAATGCACCCAGACATGATGAAAGAACAATTTCGTTGGCTGTTCAACTGTAATCTGCTTATTACAAGGTATTAAAATACACATTTTGTTGAACCTGTCCACAATAACATACAAATAGTCATGACCATTTCTAGATTTGGGCAGTCCTCCAACAAAGTCCATGGAAACACTTTCCCAAGGACGGGAAGGGATTGGTAGTGGAGTGTACAAGCCTAGTTTTCTATTGCTGGGCTTGCTTTTAGCACACATGGTACACCCTCTTACATATCTAGAAATTGTTTCATGCATTTTTGGCCAATAACAATATCTTTGTAGTTGTGCAATTGTTTTTCTTACACCAAAATGACCTGATATCAAAGAATTATGTGCTTCCCTAATTATATTAATCCTCTCTGTTTGTGGAATGCATAGCTTTCCCAAATGATACAAGAGTCGGTCCTTAACATAATAATACAATTCTTCTACCTTTTTTCCATTACTTAAAGCTGCATATACATCTTTAAAGTCTATATCTTAAGCATATTGTTCAATGTAGCTTTCATGCATTACTGAGTTATGCTTAAGTATAGTAGATGCATTTGTAATTGGTCTGGATAACATATCTACAACTTTATTGTGTATGCCCTTTTTATATCTGATGACTAAATGAAACTGTTGTAGGAAACCCATCCACCTATAGTATCTTGATTGCTGCAATTTAGTTTGTGAGTACAAGTATTGAAGTGGCTAATGATCAGTGTGTATAACTGTTTCTTTGCCCATTAAGTAATGTTTCCATTTTTTCACACTCTGGACTAATGCATACAATTCTTTATCATATGTAGGATAATTAACTACTGCAGAATTAAAAGTCTCAAAATGGTAGCATATGGGTTTATCATGTTGCATCAACACTGCTCCCATGTCATAATCACTAGCATCTGTTTTGATCTCAAATGGTTGTTGAAGATTTGGCAATGCTAATATTGGTGTTGTACTAAGTTTTTCTTTCAAGGTGTCGAATGTTGTTTGCCTCCCCACCAAAACACCTTGTTCAATCCTGTCAAAGCATGTAACGAAGCTGCAATTAAGGAAAAGTTAGCAATAAACTTTCTCCAATATTGTGCTGCCCCTAAGAAGCTTCTAACTTCTGTAGTAGACTTGGGCTTAGGCCAGTTTACAATGACTGCAACCTTAGAGGGATCTATCTTCAGTTCACCACCCCTTACAATATGACCCAAATAATTCAAATATGTTTTACCAAATTCACATTTTGACAATTTAACATAGATATTTTCTTGCTTCAAAACATCTAGAGTCTACTTCACATGTTTCAAATGTTCTTCCCATGCTTTACTAAATACAAGAATTTCATCCAAATATACAATTACAAAATCATCAATAAAAGGCTTGAGTACATCATTCATTACTCTCATGAAAGTGGCGGGAGCATTAGTTAAGCCAAAAGGCATAACTAGCCATTCATACAACCCTTGCTTTGTTTTGAAATTAGTCTTCCATGCATCTTGCTCTGCTACTCTGACCTGATGGTAACCACTACGTAGGTCCAACTTGGAAAAGTAAACAGCCTCTTTTAGCTAATCCAATAGATCATCTATGCGAGGAAGGGGATAACGATTCTTGATCATTATTTTATTCAGTGCTCTGTAGTCAATGCACATCCTCCACGAACCATCCTTCTTTCTCACCAACACGATTGGAGATTCGCATGGTGATGTGCTTGGTCTTATGAACCCTCTCTCAAGTAGCTCCTGTACCTGCTTCTTGATTTCTCCATTCTCTAAAGCGGATAACTTGTACATTCCAATGTTAGGCAATGGAGCATCTTGTTGCAAATTAATATCATGTACAATTTCCCTTTTTGGTGGCAGACCTTTAGGTTCTTGAAATAAGATATTATATTTTGAAACAACTTTTTCTAAATCAGCTTGTTGTTTATATCACAACCTTCAAATGCATTGGTCTTATCAGGTTTCTTTTCCTTTACAACCATCATTAAATTGCTTGCATTAATTTACAATTCTTTTCATTTGCCCTGAGTTTATGAGAGTATAATTATTCTTGAGTTTATGAGCTCTTACAATATATTTGATTCCATCTTTAACGAGTTGATACTTATTTCCAGCTCTATAGAATATTGATTTTCTATCATACAAGTAAGGACTTCATAAAACAATTCCACATATATCCAAGGGAACAATATCTAACTCAACCTCATCCAAAAATGCTAACCCAAAAGAAAACCTAAGTTTACATTGTCTAGTCACTTGTAGTTTTGCTTTATCACATACCCATCCTAATGGATATGGCTTCTTGTGAGGTGTGGTTAACAGTCCCAATTTCTTTACAATTGCTTCAGAAATTAAATTTACTTGTGAGCCACTATCGAACAAAGTATCAATCTTTTGATGCTTGGAAATAACTCTAATATGAAAAAGCTCATGTCTTCTTCTCTCATTTTCTTCACTATCAATAGTTTATGCAAAATTACTAGTAGATGCTTCAGAATCTTTACCTTGTATACCTATGGCTGTAATTGTTGTTTCATCACCTGAGTCTGACCCCAAATCTTTTTGTATAGAAGCAATAGTCTTCTTCTTCTTGCCATCGAACTTCTTGGGTTTCAGCTCTGGATGCAAAGACCAGCAATGTTCATCATCATGTCCATCCTTATTGTAGTGAATGCATGAAGGTTTGGTCTTTTGTACAACATTGGCCTTCCTCTCTTTCCATTTTTTCTTCCTCTTTTCCTTTTTCTTACTTACAGTGGGTTTTGATGATCCCCCAATCTCTGGGTTCACATTCTTTCCTCTAGCCTCTAGATGCGTAGCTTGAACGGATACCTCATCTATGCTAGTAGGGTTAAACATGAGAATGGTATGTCTCAAACTATGTAGACCACCTATATACTTCAACAAAGTTTCAGGTGAGTCTAAAGAACTGCCTAGAATCAAATCTATTTTTCTAAACTCTTGGGTGTAGCTTTGTACACTTTGCTTTTTAATTGGAAAAGAGTTTGCCAACTCATCATAACTTGCTACATATAAGCTAGTGGATAGAATTGTTTTTTAATTGCAAAAACAAATTCACTCCAGACAGAAAGAATTTTACCATGCTTCTTCAAGTCAGCTTGTGTCCTTCCTTCCCACCATATCAAGGCAGTTCCTCCCAGGCATAGGCTGGCCAGTTGAATCTTACTTCTTTCTAAATTAATGCTCTGCACCTACAATACACACCAATCTTCCTAATCCAGTTATCTAGCTTCTCTGCATTTAACTCTCCATCATATATAGGCAAATCAAATTTAACATCTAATTTAATCAAATATGTTTTTTTCTTTTTAATTTCAGGGCTATCAGGAGGCTTGGACAGAGGAACCTCTTTTCCTTTCCCTTTGCCTTCAGAATGGCCATCTATATGAGATTCTTCTGCTCCTTTGTCTTGTTTGGAAGTAGAAGAATCTTCACTTTGACCTTTCTTAAATTCTCTATACATTTCTTCTACCATGGCTCTCATGGTCATGAAACTATCCATGAAATGAGAGTCTGATTCCAAAGGGTTTTCTTCTGCCATTTTCCTCTTAGTATAGACTCTACCAATTTCTGAGTTAGATTCAACCAATTTTCCTTCTCCTAATTTAAGCTTTGATCTAGTGAGCATTCATAAACAGTCTAGCACAAGCTTGTCTAACCTTAGCAACTTAAAGCTCTAATACCACTTGATCTGATAATGAGATCTAAGACAATTAATAAGGTATTACAGACCTATGTGCATGGATTTGTCTATGTCATTTATGAAATGGATCGATAAGATTACCAAATGCACAGACGATGAAGTAGTAAGACAAAAGATAATAGGAACACATACACAACAACTTTAATAAGGAGTTCACCCAATATTCCTGGGCTACATCTCCTGGTCTAGCCTTCAGTGGTGGCCTCTCTATTATATCTTCAAGTAGAGTTATGTTTACAACAGTGAGCTCAATTTGAGCCTCACACACAAACATAAATACAATAATAAGAGCTTACTTGAATCTCTCAAGTTCTCTATGGGTACACAAACTCCCCTAATGTTCTCTGTCCTAAACTCTGTCTCATCATTTGCCTGAATATTGTTTTCCCTTCATGCTCTTTGTCTGTGGATTTTTAAAGCCAACTGCGCTACCTGTTCATTTCATTTCCTCGCCTCTCAGTCTCCCTAGCCTCTTGAATGCTTTGAATCCCTCTCCAGCATTATACAATCGTTGCCTAACGCATGGAGAGGAGGTGGCCACCCATTCCGCAGCGCTAGAGTGCCATGGGCCTCTAAAACAGCTGAAACAGCCACGCACTGTTTCTACAGTGGAAATATATTTTAAGAGAGAAATTTTCCAAAACCATGATATGTCAGACTTCAAAAGTCCTCCAATACACTTCATTCCCCTATCGGATTCATTCACAAGTCACTATCGCATATTGGAAGGGCTTCGTCTCTGTGTATTTCATTTAATACGAAAATACATTAAGACACTGTAAAGCTTGCATTCCCGGACTTGAAATACTATCCAATATCATTAATAAACCCTTTTGGGTCTGCAACATCGCATCGGCGCTTTTCACTTTGGTTTTTCGTTTGTTCGTGAAAATGCGATTTACAAAGGAAAACTCAGTTTTCCGGACTTCAAAATATGGCATCATCGCCTTTATTGTTATCGGCCCCACTCCACTGCATAGTTCTGATGCGATGCGGCAATACGATATATCGCAATCACTCATCGCAATAACCCTTTCATCGTTTGTAAGCACTTTTGTAATCCCCTGATAGTGATCTGGTGATGTAATATGGGTCTTCAATCTGCGTGCTTGATCGACGGTCTAGATTAACTCTACCAATTTCCATTGCATGCCTTATGTGGATCTCGCTGATTCTGCTAATCGATGTTGCAAGACTCATGTGGATCCCGCTGATCTCTATCAAAGATCACCACCGATTGTGATTACCGATTTGATCTGGGCCATTGATCGACCAGATCGGAAAATTACTATGCATCACATGCCTCCATACTCTGTTTTATTCACGATTTCGTGGGTTTTGGGCCTCCCGATAGTGTTTCTCTACCTTGCTAAGGGTGTTTCCTCTGCGTTAACTTTGATCTTTTAAAATATTTTGATCTTTGGCATGATTTTTAAAGAGTTTATGAAGACTTAGAGAGCATTCTTGGATCCATTTGGATCACCGAACCTTCATCAGGATTTAACATCACATTGCAAGGCCTGTGATGTATGTCAAAGAATAGGTAAACCATCATGGAGGGACGAGATGCCTTTGAATCCACAAATGACGCAGCAGCCCTTTGAGAAGTGGGCGATTGACTTTGTAGGACCTATCAAACCTCAAGGAAAAATGGGTGCAAGGTATATTATCACTGCGACAGAGTACTTGACTCATTGGGCAGAAGTGCAGGCAGTAAAATATTGCATGACCGCGACGGTTGTGAAGTTTCTATTTGAACATGTATTGACATGATTTGGATGTCCAAAGATCTTGATGAGTGACCATGGTACACATTTCCTAAATGAGATGATCAGCATGTTGACAGAAGAGTTTCAAGTGTATCATCAGAATAGCACACCGTATCACCCACAAGCTAATGGGACAGTAGAAGCATTAACAAAGTATTGGAGACTACGCTGAACAAAGTATGCAATGCGCAGCGAAGTGATTGGGACTTGCGTGTACTTGCAGTATTATGGACTTATAGGACAACATGCAAGAAACTGATGGGACAAACACCTTTCTGGCTGGTCTATGGAGTGGAAGCTACAATGCTGATGGAATACATCGTGCCTAGTCTGCACATACCAACGCTCATAGGTATGATGGATCGCGGAGCCCTGGACGAGAGGCTTGTGTAGTCGGTGGAACTCGGGGAAGAACTATTTTTGGTTGGCTTTCACCAACAAGTACAAAAGCAGCGTGAAAAGGCTTGGCACAATCGACATATTAAGCTGCGCACCTTCAAGGTGAATGATTTGGTGTTACTGTATGATAATAAGTTTGATAAATTCCTAGGAAAATTCAAAATGCATTGGCTGGGATCGTATGTTATTAAGGAGGTCACAAACGGAGGTGCGGTGCAATTGGTAAAATTAAATGGAGAACCTTTCCCAGGAAAAGTGAATGGTAGTCATTTGAAGCCATACATTGGTGGACCGACTATCTGACCAGATGATCGAAGCACATTCTTAGTTCTCCAGGTAGTTGAAAGGAGGTGTGGGACTATAAGTAGATGTAGGGAAGTAGTTTAGGTACCGCGGTCTCTGAACAGTGCATGCAAAAGGTACATCAGGCAGCTACTTAATTGATCCAGGTGGATATTGGTGGCCACCTGCCAAGTCCACCTAGACCCCCACCATTGTCTTTCTCAGCATTTTCAGTTTCCTTAATTGTAGCACAACTTACTATTTTTAGCAGTTTTTCGGGTCCCGAACTTCTAGAGCCGTTTTGAGGCCCTAAACGACGTTTTTTGGGAATCCAGGGGCAACACGGGGACTATTGTTGCCGTTCCAACAATGATAGTGCTCGAATAGATCTTTCTAATGAGCTATTGTACGCGTTAAACGAAGATCATATGCTAAAGTTACGACCCCGCGAAGTTGATGTACCAACTTACCCCCAAACGGGGCCCACAGTTTGGCGTTTCATCTCCTAGGGTTAGGTTTTGGAATGTTAAGGGTTTTTCATTGTTTCTCAACAATAAATAGGCCTTCGAGCCTCATTGTAAGTCAGTTCAGAGGCATGTAGCCAACAAATCTCTTCTCAGAGATAAGCTACCATCGCCCTAGCTAGTTTATTTCCATTTTTGATTCTAAGCATATTTCAGTATTTTCCATTAATGAAATGAAGTATTATTTCTGCTGCATATTTGTGTATATGGTTATCTCTGTAATTTGTTGCGTTCCAGTTTAAATCCAGATCAGTGGTATCAGAGCGGTCTGATTTTTCTCTGTTTTTCTTTGCATGTCCCCAACAAGGTCGGGATATAAGGAGTTAGGGCTTGAACTGGTTGAACCTTTGCAAGACCAGCCTCGCAAATCCCGACGGCCTCCCATGGCGGATGAGAAGAAAGAGGAGGGGGCAGGAGACCCCATCAAAATCTTGCTCGAAGAAGCCCTCGAGCGACAATGGAACGCGATGATGGACAACTTTGCCCAGATCCTTTAGCGGCTACCCAGAAGCAACGCATCGGCTCCCAGCAGCTACTCTGGAAACGCCACACCCTTTAAGGTACAAGTTAATTTTGAAATCCCCATATTCGAGGGTCAGATAGACGCAGACGTTGTAGCTAAATGGTTAAATCTGCTAGAGGGTTATTTTTCTGTTCATGGATTTTCGAGCCGGGAAAAGATTGTTTTTGCTCTCCTCAAAGCAGCCCCCCACGTCAAGGACTGGTGGGAAACCTATTGCGCGCAGAAGGATGAAAGTACTGGCTCACTATTTTCAGCCTCACCCACCTGGGATTTGTTCCGGGATGCTATCAAGGAGCAGTACTACCCTGTCGGGAGCTATGAGGATGAATACATAAAGTGGACCACGCTGCGGCAGAGAAGGGGCCAAGACGTGCCGGAGTTCACCAATCTTTTCCATACTCTTCGCACAAAGTTGGGTATCAAGGATTCGAAGAAACATTTGATACTCAAATATCGTGGCTGCCTGCACAAGTACATCCACGAAGAAATACAATTCCTAAACATCCCCTCGCTTGGCGCAGCGTACCGGTATGCCGTCAAAGTCGAGCAGAAGTTTAAACAAAAGAAGCGAGACTTTGGATCTGCGAATCCAAAGCAAGGGAAAGGTGCCCCTAAACCACAGAACAAAGGACAAAGCCAAGGTGGGATAGCCCAAGACAACCAGCCAAAGATGCAAGCAAAGAACAGCGCCGCGAAGCCGAGAAGGGACACTGGAAAATGGTGCGAGTTCCATAAGAGCTCCACTCACAACATAAGTGAGTGTCGGTCCAAGCAATCACTAGTGGCCGAGCTAAAATTTTCAGAATCAGATGCATGTTCCGACTCTGAGTCAGAACCCAATAAGGGGTTTGAAAAAGGGAAGAAGATCATTGATGCGGACCCCAGCACCACTGTTGCTACCGCAAAGATCCATAAAAATGAACCCGAAGATCCAGAGGAGGAGGAGCATCTCTTCCACTCCCAGATGTGGGTAAAGGGCTCCCATATACAGTTCATTGTTGATAGCGGGAGTCAAAAGAACCTCATTTCGGTAGAGGTTGTGAAGCGGTTGGGCTTACCGACCACAGCACATCCACAACCATACACCATTGGGTGGCTTCACCAAGGACGAGATCTTCGCGTGAGCCAGCAGCGTCGCTTTCCATACAACATCAAGCCCTTCACGGATGAGGTATTGGGTGACATTGCTCCCCTTGAAGTTTGTGATGTATTACTAGGACAACCATACTTGCGGAAGCAACATGCTGTGTATGAATCAAGGCCCCGTGCTGTTATTATTACATTGGGAAATAAGTTGTTCAGGATACCATAGGTGGCACCACCTGTCGCCCTCTCTCTGATTACTGCAAAACAATGCAGTAAGATCATTTCTAAAACCAGGAAATTTGTTTTCCTGACAATACGCCCTCAAGGAAAGAAGAAGACAGTGGTTGCGGCCTCCAAACGGGGCCCCTCTCCATGACAACTACAGATGGACAAGATTGTGGAGGAGTACGAGGACATCTTCACCTCCCCGGCAGGGGTTCCTCTGCACTGTCAAGTCAAGCACTCCATCGATCTGACCCCAGGTGCACCACTAGCCAATGGACCAATTTATCGGCGCTCCGTTCTGGAGAACGATGAAATCAAGAGGCAGATTCAGGAGCTCCTGCAGAAAGGTCACATCCATCTGAGTTCATCGCCCTGTGGGAGCCCGATCATGTTGGTGCAGAAGAAGGATGGGACGTGGAGACTCTGTATTGACTATCGGGCGCTAAACAAGATCACTGCTCGTAATAGGTACCCGATCCCGCGAATTGATGACCTCCTAGACCAACTAAAGGGGACGAAATATTTTAGCAAGATCGACCTGAAGTCAGGATATCACCAGGTACCAATCTAACCCTCCGACGTGTGGAAGACTGCCTTCAAATCCAAGGAGGGCCTCTTCGAATGGTTGGTCATGCCTTTTGGATTGACGAATGCTCCTGCAACCTTTATGAGGCTAATGGATAACATCTTGCGGCCATTCACCAACTCCTTTGTAGTAGTATACTTGGATGACATTCTTATCTTCAGCCAGAGTTGGGAAGAGCACCTCCACCACATCAGACAGGTTCTCCAAACACTGCGGCAAAATAAGCTATGTGCCAATTTGGAGAAATGCACTTTTGGCATGACCTAGGTTCAATATCTAGGATACATCATTGACGAACAGGGGGTGCATGTCGATCCAGCCAAGGTCCAAGTCATTTGGGATTGGCCC
The DNA here is from genome assembly GCA_000404065.3 of Pinus taeda. NCBI lineage: Eukaryota > Viridiplantae > Streptophyta > Pinopsida > Pinales > Pinaceae > Pinus > Pinus taeda. The sequence continues at coordinate 137,985 of APFE030153709.1, forward strand.
TCTCCAACCACTCTAACAGAGCTCCGAAGCTTTCTAGGACTTGCCAACTTCTACCGCAGGTTTGTGTTGGGGTTTTCTCATATTTCTTGGCCCTTGAGTCAAGTCACCAAGGGCGGGGCGAAACCAAAATTCTTTTGGTCTGAAGCTCAACAGAAGGCATTCAGGGAGTTGAAGGATCACCTCTGCATGACACCAGTGCTCGTGTTACCAGATTTACAACAACCATTTTAGGTCGAGACAGATGCCTCTAACTATGCTATTGGGGCAGTCCTTACTCAACATGGACATCGAGTGGCATATCACAGTGAAACACTTTCACACACAGTCCGGAAGTACCCCACTTATGATAAAGAGATGTATTCCATTGTATAGGCCTGCCGACAATGGAAGCATTACATATTGGGGAAGGAAACGGTCATCCACACAGACCACTGACGTCTATAGTTCATACAGACCCAAGGGAAATTGCAGAATGATCGCCATCATAAGTGTTCTACATACCTGCAACAGTTTCACTTGAATATCAAGTATAAAAAGGGCATCACCGATAATGTTGCAGATTGCCTCAGTCGACCACCGATCATGGCGCTAACCACCGTGCTCAACTCTTGCGGGCATGAGACTTATGATTCGCCACTTCTCTACAAAAGCAACCCAGAATTCGGCCACACATACCAGACATTCTTGGAGGGTCCGCAGGTTGCAGATTTTCACCTCCAGGATGCCCTATTATGCCACCTCGGTCACCTTTGTGTTCCTTCAAGCGAGTGTGCCAAGATGATTTGGGAAGTGCACTATAGTCGGGCTGCTGGGCATTTCGGGGTCGAGAAAACAGTGGCAGTACTGCAAAATTATTTCTATTGGCCAAATCTTCGACAAGATGTTGGGAAGTACATCCGATCATGTACTACCTGTGCCATTGCCAAACCAGCCATTAAGAAGCAAGGTCTCTATACCCCATTGCCTACCCCTAGTCGACCTTGGGAATCCATCTCCATGGATTACATGTCGGGCCTTCCTTCCACTAAGCATGGAAATGATTGTGTTTTTGTGGTCGTCGACAGGTTCTCAAAGATGGCCATTATGATGGCCTGCAAGAAGAATATCACAGCAGAAGCCACTGCTAAACTCTTCTTGAACGAGTGTGGGTGCACTTTGGGATCCCACAGACTATCATCTCAGATAGGGACAGTTGGTTTCTCAGCACATTTTGGTCCAGTCTCTGGTCAATGCTGGAAACCAAACTCACGAAGTCCACAGCCTTCCATCCTCAAACTGATGGCCAGACAGAGGTTGTCAATAGGATGATTGTGCACATTCTGCGCATGTATAACTCAAAGCATCCACGCACATGGGACGAGAGCCTCCCCTATGTTCAGCACAGCTACAACCGAGCTCTCCACAGCTCCACTGGCCATAGCCCTTTTCAGGTGGGTTTGGGATTCCAGCCA
>APFE030153712.1:4931-46834 GCA_000404065.3 Pinus taeda
TATGCTTGAACTGTGCTTCACTGTGCAGGAGTGGATCAAGGAAGAGGAATGCTTGGAAATAGTTGGAGAGGCTCAGAGAGGGTCTAAGAAGTCCCTAACACTCTTCCCCAGAGTCTCACAAGGTTTGGCTATCAGGAAACATCACTTGTGAGCTTCTACAGGAAGTCTGCAGGGGTTCTACAGGAAACTTCAGAATTTCTACAAGAAACTTCAGAACTTCTACAGGATGTTTGGAAGTCGGTTTTTATGAGGTGGGTGAGTGAGGGAAGGTGCATGGATGGATCTAGAGTTAGGATAGGGGTCTAAACATGGCCTAAGGACTGGTGGGTGGTTCGGTGGAGAGGTGTAGAAGGATGACTTGGCTCGAAGATGGCTAAGGCAATGATGAGCAAGAAGGTAAGGTTTCGTAGACACAAAGGATAGATGGGAAAAGGGCAGCTTATCTACGAGACAGAACAGGAGGCTTAGATGATGCTCTGGGAGGATGGATGAAGGAAGAGGATGCCCTGCACGGTGGGCCTTGATCAATTCTACAAAAACCTGCGAATGATCAAATCCTAAACTAATATATTCTATCCATCAATCAACATAAATGAGCAACAACTTTATTTGGGAAGAAAACCTTGTACACCATCTATGTAAGGAAACATTTCAGATGTCCAAACCCATGACTAATCTCTGCAACTAAAACGAGCACACTAAAAGATTGCATAAACAGCAAACTAGTGTTTTTGTGAGGCAGCACTGTTTCCTCGATTTCAGCCCCAAATCCAATAAGGCCGAGGTGAAACCAGGAGTGTAGTTGTCTCTTTTCCTTGGAGATCTTGCTGTTATTGTCCTACCAAAACATCTAAACCAAAGTCATTCATAAACAGTGACCTATCCCAGCATCATAAAGAAATCTACTTAACAGCAATGTGTTCAAATGCATAAAAGAGAAAAACAGTGATACGTAAAGGGAAAAGCAATAATACAGAAAGGAGGTCCTAGGCTCTCAGGTTGGGCCCAACCCTGAGAGCTTTGGCTCCTATGAAAACTCAGATTTGCTAGGAAACCAAACTGCTTCTCATTATCCAAAAAGATTCATAACAGTTATGCCAAAAATGGCTACAAAGGAACAAAATAAAGTTGCTGCAGCACTGAGGTGCAAAGTACACAATAGGTTCAAAAGTATTTTTACGAAGGCTGAGGCCTCAACATTTATAGATAACGAGGGACTTAGCTGGCCTCCTCAATCTGTGGAACTCGGCTGTCAAACTGTGAGTCAAACAGTCCCTTTCTAAATGCTGATTGGCTGTCTTCTAGATTCGGCTTGGTGGTCTTTGGAGCTTGGAGTTGAAGGTGAAAATCCCGAGGAAGGGTCATTGAATGTCGTAGGCATCCCTCCTTCAAGTCCTAACTTCAGGCTTGGCTGCCTTATAGCTCATGATTGCTTTGAATTTGCTCCAATATATGTCAAAAACCTAAAATAGACACGTGTTAACCACCTAGGAAAAGTAACTTCCCCTATTCGTACCAAAGACACAAACATACTAAAAATAATGCATAAACTATAGAAAATGATGAATTTGAACAAGGGCTGAACAATGAAAATGAGGCCAAATGAACCCAAATTGTTACCAATTTTGGGGCTCATCACTTGTCTTTCTACCTTAATCCTGAGTGAAGTAGAACAAATGATAATAAGCTTCAATATTGTTTCTTTCCACAGAGAAAATGTGAATTGTACGATTGCAGAGTGAATTTCCATCAACGATGACGAATGTAATTTCATTTTTATAGTGAACTGAGGGTTTGAATGGGTGTATCAATAGGGAAAGCTAACCTGAACAATGAGGAAGTCGATCAACACTTGTGGAGGTTATTGTATTTACAAAAACACATGATAAATTTTCTCCTTTTAATGTCATGAGAAACGTGACTTAACAAAATATACAAGCATGAAGAACATGGTGGGAACAACATAATAAATTTTATTTTCCAATTACAAAAATTATAATAACAATATGAAGGCTAAACATAGCTACATTCTCCAACAAATTCAACCACTAAGTTTTAAAATCAAAACAGGAAATTTGCTCTCATGATTTGCTACTGAAAGAGTGAATCATGAGAGAACTTTTGGTTGACACATCTTCAATTAAAATTCTATATTCCAGATCTCTCTCGCTTGATGATAAGGTTGAATCCTTGAGATTCTGCATGAGGACAAAATTCTATAGCCATGTTTAACCCTTGGTTTAACCAACAATATTCACACATCTTGTAAACTTTCAGCTGCACTCAATAAGTGGATGTCCAAGTGGTTGACATATTGCAACTATCCATATATCATGTATGCCTTCAAACTTGTGTGAACCTATTCAACTTAGGATTTCGTTTCAAAAATGCTAGTTAGCTACAGAGATATTCATTTTCTTTGATTCAATCCATATGAATTTCACAAAGAAATCATAGACTATGAGTTGAGAGTGGATGATACCTTTTTTATTGTAGTTGTGCATGACCTGGATGACTCATAAGTCATGGATGAAGTAAAAACGTGTACAAAATGGACGAAAAAAAGGAAAAGGGTTTGTCCAAAAGAGGACAATTTAGAGGTTCAATATTCCCCCATGCTGAAGGTGTTACACGTCCTCATGCACAAAATTTCAAAACTTTGAGAGATGCGTTGTCAAAGAACTGCCTATGATGCTTGGATAAACACAAATAAGTTTGGTGGCGATCCTTTTCTCTATACATTCCATGACCACCTTCGTTTCCTCATTAAAAGTTTTTCCTATAATCTCTAGATCTCCTGCCTAAGAATCTTATTGTTTGCCTTGAGTTCCTAATTCTTTTTGTACCAACAACACTTTCTCAATAGCATAGTTTCATTTTGCACCTTTAATACTTCATTTTCATCTTTTATATGCCTATTTAGTATATCTAATTCATAGATTTCTTGTTTTAAGGCATTAACAATCTCTTGCTCTTTATGGTAAGTAGTATTTATTTATGGTTTAGGATGTAAAAAATATTCATGAAGTTCAGATTCCAAAGGAGGATTTACCTTTTTTGTGCCTTCTTTTCTAAGGTCTCCAGGTAGTTATAGACATGTTGTTGAGCAAGGTCAATCTTAGGGGTCTTCCTTACATGACTTTTGCTATACTGAGGCTTTGTTGTTATTTTTGTCGATATATATATAGTCTCTGGTGGCTCCTGTTTATCTACTTGCTCGAATTTTTAATAATCCTCTTGCTTCTTCGCAATTGTTGTTTAGGTTTCATTGTTCTCTTAATGTTTTTCTTTTGTTGCTCTGTCTTTCTGCTTTTCCTATGTTTTCTTTTGGTGCCTCTGATTGTTCTTCCTTTTGGTTGGCTTTCTTTCTTCTAACATTTTCAAATTTTCCTTCCTTCTTCTTTACTTGCTTCATGAATTGGCTAAGTGGGATGTTGTATTTTGCTTCATTATTTTGAATTTCTAATTTTTCTTGTTGGTTCATTTGTTGTCAAATTTATGGCCTCCTTTGTTTCAGAATCAGGGTCAGGGTTTTGAATAACCCTATGTTAGATTCTTCTAGTCTTCTTTACCTCTTCCTCTTCAGAGACTCCCACAAAATGGTTTCTTATAAGAATGTTGTACCAATTGTCACCAGTGGTTTTCATATGCGCCTCTACAAGTATCTTCACTAGCCCATGATGATATAGGGCTTTATCAATGTTCCTGGAATCCATGTGTATGTTGAATGCCATCTTTTTGAGACTCCACATCAAATAGTATGACAAATTCAACTCCTTACCCTTAATGAAATGCATCGGAAGTCTGGCATGATAGAAGAGCAGCGCTCCATATCTACCTTCACAACAAACAATTTCTTGAAGAAATAGTAAAAGAAATCTCCATTTAGTTTTAAGCATAGTCACTGGAATTCCCTTTTTAAAAATTGAAACATCCATACCTGGATTGTGAAGAAAGGTTTTCCACTATTCATATTTGAATTTTTACTTTTTATTTTTGAAACAACTCTCGCCACTTCTTGGAAGCTTTGTCACTTCTGCTACAAAATACTTTGTAATATTCAACCTTGTGTCTCCAATTTTGGCTTCCACACCATCAAAATCTTAAGCAAATTCCTTGGTTACTTCAACTTCATGCCCGTTGAATTTCTCAAAGAACTTGAGCCACCCTACCTTTTGTAACTTCTCTCAGATTTGTGGGTAGGTGTTAAAAAAACTTACTCCATTCAACTCATATCAAACAATTACACCCATCATCGTGACAGAGAAGCCTTGCCTCTGAATTACCTCTTTTGACAGGGTTTTGATGGAAGAATGGATGATGATATGGAGTGCTTTGAAAGTGTTAGGGTTAAAATAAAATGGGTTTTTAATGTGGTGGCATAATTATAATAAAAATCTCCCTCTTGAACTAATGATTTCCCATGAATTTGTAGAAATTAGGTTATATATTTGCAACTACTCATGAATTTTTAATCAAAATCACAAGACACAAACCTACACTACTCCTCTGTGGACATTAATTCACAATTTAGAACAAAAATCTCAAACATGTAAGATGAAATAACACACATGCAACAAGTATTTTTATCTGGGGAAAGAAATCTGCTAAAAACCTCAATGCTTGATTGCATAAATCAAATGAATAGAGATGTGTTACAATTACTTCGCTCAACTGAGCTCATCCTGCAAGTGCACAACCTATCCCTCTGCTCACCGAAGGCCTTTGACCCAAACTTAGTCAAATTTTGCCTTGGTTTGAGCTCCTATTTCCTTGTGTTGTTACTTGAGGAATTAGGCCTTGTTATTTAGGAAATTCTTCTAATATAATTGCACAATTCCTTAGGCTAATCATCTGATTGCATGCAACACCTGTACACTCAAGAATAGTCTACAACTAATGCTACATTGCCTTGGAATCTCCACCTCAATTGGGTAACTAAATCTCTCTTCATGCACTAGCTAATTTGGGTTGATTAATTATTTAACTAGATGATCATAGATTTTGACTGAAGTCCCACTCCTTAACTGACCTTCCACTAGTTCCTCCAATAGTTGGAACTAGTTTAACTGAAAACAACTTAAAATAACTGACCATGATTGCTACAAATTAGCAATCACTGATCAGGAGCTCAGGACCAAGTGTCGTAAAATGGTAAAAAATGAAAGTGCTCAGAACTGGTTTGAACCTAAATGACCAGATAGAGCTCGTCCTCTTGATTCTGGTACCGCAAACGGTTCGAAAAACGGTCTCCGTATGCAGAAGTTATGCCAAAAATAAAATCGCCCAATGACTCTTAATTTTCGAATTTTTTTCAAAAAAAATTAAAATAGAATATTCCAGAGAATATACTTTTTCTGGCAGCGAATGGCAAGCCGCCACGTGGCAGGCCCAGAGGCCGCCACATGGCCCAAGGTGACATCAGCATTAATGGGCACATATATTTAAAATTTTGGTCGGGTTGTGAATCGAACCCACGACCACTCAAACATCATTATACCGCTTTACCAAAGCACCAATGGTATCGGACTTGATATGGTGGTGGATTTAATAATATTAAAAGGTTTAACTTTCGTTGGGAATGAAGGGGGCCAGCGCCCATTCCATATGCCCTTACACTCAGAACTGTGGGCCTCACCATAACCGTTGGCGCCATAAACAACGGTCACCGCCCTTTGAAACGTGGTCACATTCCCGTAAGTCGGGGGCTAACACGTAAGTTTAACCGCCAGTTCTTAAAGGTGGGCACGGAATCCTATGCAGAACCGTCGAGGCCGAAATCCTGTTCACATGCACAGTTATGACAAGCGGATAACCGGCGGTCAATTAGTGGCGGAATTGGCGGAGAGCCAAAATTGGCGGGCCTATCTGGACTCTAATTAAAGTTAGCTGGAGTCTTTTTAGGACCCGCTGGCAGTTGGGAGTAAATAGCCATAACTTTGGCTAGGAAAGTCCTTTTTGGACGATTTTTTTTATTTTTATTTTGGGTCTCTTCGACCTTCTGAAGCCATTGGAATAGGTTTCACAGCCATCTGAGGTCGTTTACAAGTGTTTTTGCTTCGTGGAAGTTCCAGGAGCCACGAAGGCCAAATCAGTTTGGGAGCTGCATTGGGAATTGTGCATCCATTGAATGTGGAATGAAGGTCATTTCTAAAGGATTTCAGCATTATGAATCCATTTCTATAGCTCGTTTTGCCTGTTGAGGCGTTCTTCTCATTGTTTAGCTTCAGGGAAGCTTTCAGGGCCATTTCAGTGCTTGAGCTGTTTGGGGGCTGTGTTCATCCATTTTTGGTGATTCCAAAGCCTATGTCCGCTATTTTCAACCTTCTGATGGTAGAGGTTTCAGAACCAATTGAGGTCATCTTCACCTCGAAATTCTCCATGCAAGTTTAAAGGGACACCAGGGCCAACTGGGGAAAGCACTAAATCAGGTACAATTTCACTATTTAATGCTTGGGAAAGAGCATGTTTAGCTAATTCCTATCTTCTGATTCTGTATTTACAGTCAGATCTGTCTTTCGAGACACTAATATTCTTGTATTAGCCTTTGTAGCATTTTTAATACAAGAGGACAAACCTAGTTGGAGAGGCTTGGTCCAGTAGATGTAGCCCAAAAGGGGTGAACTACTTTATCATTTTGATGTCTTTATTTGCTGAAGATGATATGCTAAACAAAATTGATATAAAGTGTTAAACAGCAAATATACATAACTTGCATACACATATAATCACCTATTCAGTTGCAGAAAGTTATTTGTCTTATTCCGCAAGACATCAAACTTCAAGTATGTGTATGTCAAAGACTTCTAAGTGTTTACTTTGTTATTTCTTTAGGCAGAGCCTGTAGAGGGTCGGGTAGCCTCTGGAACTCATCCTCTCTTTAGAGGTGACATGTCCGGTGAATACCCCTATAGTCTATCTCTGTATAAGAAATAAGAAGTTTTCACCTTTTTAGAGGTCACTTGGAGTGTATAGCTCACCTTTGAAATTATGGGAAATGCATACCTTGCACCCTTAAACAAGTACATTCCATTTTAAGATCAATCACGCATACAGAAATGAACTCTAACTCTTCCAACTTGAATTTATTGACTAAACTGTGTGACACAATCCATGTCACACAAGTTAACATCATCCAACTTGTTTGTTGATGTGGAAAATCAATTTTCCTCAATTTAATCAAGGCAAAATCAAATTGAGAATTTATTATTTCACTCCCTCTCAGCAAGGAAGGGATTATCAACCACCCCTATCCTGTACCTATGGAACTCGAACTTCCCTCTTTACAAGGCCTTTGTCAAAATATCAGCATCTTGTTCCTCTATCGGAATGTATTGCAAAAACATTATCTGCCTCTGCACACAGTCTCGTATATGGTGATATCGGATATCTATATGCTTAGATCAATCGTGAAAAACAGGATTCTCATAGAGCTTGAAGCAAATATGATTATCATAATAGATCATAGTTGGACCCATTATCTGACCAAACAATCCAACAAGTATCTTTCTCATCCAGATCAACTCACATTTTGCTTTACTTGCAGCCATGTATTTTGCTTCTATCGAGTTGAGTGCCACAAATATTGCTTCCTACTTGTTATAGACATATTTGGGCACTACAGCCCCAATATTATATGTCAATAAAATAGGTCTCTTTAACCCCTAAAAGTGTTGTTTCATACCCTAAAATATCATGGTCAACTGATTACATCATTCCCAAAAGTTCCACCTGAAAAACCATCCAGAACTAGCAAAAACAGGACCATACTGATTGCTCCACTGTCAGGGTGCGATGCATGCTGACTCTTACACTAGCCAGGTGTGATGCATACTGATGAGGCCTTCTGTAGGGTGGGATAAGCGAGGATGAACAAATGTCGGAGACAATTTTCTAAGTGGATGCTCATGGAATATTCTAGAAACTTCTCCTATGACACTTGCCTCTCTGAATTCGCCCAGGGATGAGTAAGAGATCCAAGAAATATCCAAGTGGAACCAAAAACAACAAGTGGAATGACACTAATCAAAACCCCAGAGATGACTCACACCCTTGCACACATCTATAAATGGATCCCTCATCTGAGAGATCTAGAGGCTGGAATTTTGTAATTTGCAAGGAAGTGCTGATATTTGCGGTTAAGAAAGAGCATTGTATTGTTGGTGTGATCTTGCTTTTCATGAGGTGAAGAGGGCTTCGATGCTGGGAGGATGATGCTGGATCATACAGATGGGTTTTAATTCTCCCTTCTATTTAATAAAGTTCTTTGAGTTTTCTTCCATACAACTGCGCAATTGTGAATGTTATTATTTGTGAATGCCATTGTATGTTCATTGTATTTCTGATTCTATAATGCTTATGACATAATAGATCAAGATGCTTTGACAGTGTTTTGTTGTTGTGTTTCTATAGGTATTCTCTAAATGGGATAAGTAGAAGAGGAGTCGCAAGCTCTATCAAGGGGGAGAGAGATCAAGCAAGGAGTTAAGCGTAAGATCCAAGTTGGTTCCTTTGCCTCTCTCTTAGCTATCATACATAGAAGAAATCCAAAATTGCTTTGATTGTTTGTTTCTAGGATAGCTTCCAATCCTAGAGGGCTAGTCAATCGAAAAGACACTAGTTTTCCTGAAGTTAGCCAGATAACCTTCGAACTGCTCTTGCCTTGTAATTGCATAGTAGATGAATGTTGCTTCAATCAATCTCCGGTTTAGTTTATGAAGTGAACATTTGACTTACAAGCATTCTAGATGCCCTTTTGGTAGCTCAGTAACCTCCCAAGATCATTCCTCTGTACTTTTCTCTTTACTGTCCATCATAGCTCAGCTTAACTCACTGAAATCAACTGTAATTCTAAGCCAAAACCAACCTCAGTTGCGCTCCCAGGCCCATCACGCTATCTATCATTGTCAACCAGTATGCACTGCACTTCCTGAGTGTAGCAGGTGTGATTCATACTTGTTTCTGTGAAGCCCAGGTGCGATGATTGACTGAGCCTATTTCCCTTCTTGGAATTTGGGGTTTTTGTCCTTGTTTTCAGTTTTGTTTAGTTGTTTTGCTGCTTATGAACACTACCTCATTACTAAAGCCTACTTGCATCACATATATCAGCCTCCATTTATTAGGATTAGTAAATGTTTTTATGTATTTTTCCATCATTTACAATCCTTTGTCGAAAAGTTGCTTAAATCGATTTGTCGTTTTCGTACAAAAAGTGTCGTATTTATCGTTTTGCATCAAAAAAGAGAAGTGTCGTAAAGTCTTCCTTCTCTGAATAGTCAATTGAACTTTTTGTCATGTATTTGATTTGATTTGTTGTTATTCGAAGTGTCGAAAGCATTTTCTATTCGAAATTGAAAAGTGTCGTTTAGTCTTCCTTTCTATTTTAAAAAAGAAATTGTCGAAATGTCGCTTTGAATGAAATATTTCAGATCTTTGTTATACTTAGTTTTTCTTTTTGGCATTTTTCACATTAAGAGGAACGAAAAACAAATACATGTATTTGCATTTGCATTTAGACTGTGTGCGAAAAATGATTTAGGAAAAGTGCATTTAGTGTGTGCTCTTTGCTCTTTGTTTGAAAGAATCACAATTTTCTTTCCCTAGTAGCTAGGATTTTCATTGATCAAAATAAATGAGTGTTTATCATTGTAGATTGCATTTGTAGGAATTTCAAATCAACATCACGTGTTGAACCATTGAAAGGCAAACTTTTAAACAAGATCAACTCTAAAATAAATTTCAATGAACCTAACAACGCTTTGGAACCTAACGCAACACATCTAGAGGTCTAGGCTAGAGACGTGTTTCGGCGTCGTAAAAACTAATAACTATCGTTTTCATCGAAGGTTGGGTGATTCCCCCTCTTTGATATGATAAGTGCTAGCAGGGACTTGTGCTCCCTGTACCGTCGCGTATATATTGGGAGACCACAGTAGGCTTATATCTTTTATCCATAGGAAGCCGTGTCTGCTGCCGTATTGATCGTAATCCACTGAACACAGCATTCGGGAAGATTGACTGTCGTACATAAGTCCTTGGTAATTTCTTTTTAATTTATCACCAATGTGTATATTGCAGTTTTGTGATTGGTTTGGTAATCCCTTTGTCTAGATTTCCAGAGTAGTCACTTTCGTTCCTTTTTGACTCCTTAAAAGAAAAGGTCCATCTGAGCACTTGTCACTTTAGGCTCATTAAAAATCGAAGGGGACTAGAGTCATCTTTAGCTTTTTCTCGACTCTTCAAAATTGAAAAAGCAAAGTTGTGTCAAAGCATCATTAAAATTTATTTAATTCAGAATAACATTTTTCCCCTTAATTTTGAGTTGATCAAGTAATTTGTAATCGTGGAAGAAAGTCAATCAAAACCTCGTCGTTCGTAGAGACTAGCGAGTCAACCATCTTTCACTCTAGAAATGAAACCATTCTGGGCAAAAGGATCTCGTTTAACTGAGTCCAATTCATCTAGTTTATTTAGAAATTTTGTTTCAACATCATCAGAGGCTACAGTTACTCCGATCATTTCTGGTACATCTGCCTTTAGAGAAGAAGTTCTGCAGTTAAAAGAGGACATTAGAACTGATCCTAGTGCAACGGTAGACACTTCTATACCTGAAACAACTCCAGAGACTGAAGTTCACTAACCTGAACATCTGGAAGTTGAGTTCCATAATTTAGAAGGTGTCACCCCTCCTGTATATGTCACTGCAGAAGCTATACCTTCTTCGGCTCCAGAAATATTTTACAGACCTGACGATCTACCTCTTCCACCTGGACTGATTGCTATAGAGGAGATAGTAGAGGATACTCCATCTAGTACCTCGTTGCATTTTGGGACTGGGATTCATTTGTATCCTTCCACTCCTGAAGTTGGTTCTTTTAATCATCCTTCATCGCAAGTTCATGTCGAATCGCTAGGAAATATTTTGGATAGACTAAACATATATGAACAACCATCAACATCTAGGACTATGTCATCTAATACAGCTATAGCAGAACTTCCTGCTGCTATTCCTATAATGTTTGCTAGTATACCATCTGTCCCGGCTAGTTATCAATCACTCACTAGAGTCCACTTAGGGATTGTTTCGACGACATGGTCTGCTCCTATTTATTCATCTGGAATCCCATTTGGTATTTCTTATGTTGAAACTCAACAAATTGATCCTGCATGCCAATATCAATTTGGGTAGACCAATCTTAAAAGACCGATATATCCTTTGAACACTGGACTGCCACCATATGGAGGGCAATATGCTTTTCCATTGTTCCCTCCTGGAGAACAACCATATGAAAGTTCACAACAAAATTCAGGCCAAACTAGAATTACATCTAGTGGTTGGGTACCAATACTGCCTCAACAACCAAGGGTGGTATATTCAATGCAACCGATCCAACTTGTGTCGAATATTCCCACTACACCTACTATTGTGACTGTGTCGAAAGTACAAGCACTGCCTATTGTATGTCAACCTCAAGTCTCTCAGGTTGCAACCCAACAACCTCAGGTTAGTGCTTCTTTACCTGGAACGACTCAGGCTCAAACGGGTATTATCACTCCACATCTTGTTCAACCTTCCAGTATTGGGCAACAGCAAATGGTCCAACAACCATGGCTGGTACAATACCAACAACCGCAATTCTAGCAAACCTATTGAGGACCTAAGCAACAAGGCTTTGTAAGTAATGGACAACCACATTTTCAAAATGGTTATCAACAACCACACTATACTGGTTATGTCCAACAACCTTATCAAAGTTACCAACATCAAATACATTATCCTGGTATGCAAAGACCCACTGCTCAGGCGATCCCATCATATCTTGGGTATGCTTCACCTAACCTGAATCAGCAGTTGCCTTTCGCAGCAACTCTGGAATTACTAGATTTGAACTGGCTGACAAATGATCCAATTGCATACACCCCTTGGTGGCCAGCAATTCCTCATAAACTTCCCTCTGATATTCCTAAATTCAATGAAAATCCAGGTGAAGATCCATCGAATCACGTAATGATTTTTCATTTGTGGTGCTCGTCCAACACCCTGAATGATGATTCGATTAGGCTCCGCCTTTTTCAGAGAACGCTCACTGGTCCGGTAATGAAATGGTATATTGAATTGCCTAGAGCTTCATTTGATAAATTTAGCACCCTTGCCACTACCTTTCTAACCCACTTTCTAGACCATGGCTACTCACATATCTGATCATATTCATGAGTGGCGATGTCGTCGTCTAATGATAAAGACGTATGTCCCTGATCAACTTTTAGCTGAGTGGTTTATTAATTCCTTATTACCATCTATAACTGAGGACGTGGCAAAAGGAGGAGTTGTCACTGAAGAGTAATTCATTGCTCGTGCCCAATATCTAGACTTGATCTATACTCAGTCGGACACACTCTACAACAAAATTCCTGACGCTCCCAGACCAAAATTCTCCATTCCTCCCCTTCTTAAATCGAACAGGGACTCTCACGCCAATGATGGCGTGATCGGTACCTCCAACACGCAAACCGCAAAGGCTCCATCTAGTAAAGCCCTTGCAGTTTCTAGTCAAAAAGCGAATGACAAACCTCTTGCCTCGGAGATTAATGTCTTGTCATCCGACAAGGGCAAGAATCCAAAGCAACCAGGGGGCAAGAAGAAAGGGAAAAATAATAAGAAGAAAAAGGAGAATTCAACTCTTGTAAAATCTTTTGAAAACCCTACTGGGCAAAAGAAACCTCGTGTTCCATGTTACATATGTAATGAGGAGCATTGGACGAAATATTTTCCACATCGAGCTAAGGTCGCGAAATTTTTAAAGACTTCAAGTACCTCAGCGGTGTTGACTGATCTGTTTCCAAACCCAAAAACTAATCTGGTTGCTATTGATCATGCTTCCACATCCGAAGTGCTTATGTTATCTGTCTCAAAATAGCAAAATGATGCTTTGATATCAACAAGGAACAAAGATTATGGGAATCCACCATTATCAAACAACAAGGCTACAGATCAACCTAGTAGTTCGACGACAACTTCACCAGAAGTTGTTCCACCCGTTATTTCTGAATTAACTATAAAGCCACCAAAGGGAGTCGTACATAAATTGATGTTTAATCCTCGCGCTCAAGTTGCACAAAATTATAATATAGTGGAGGACCTGGCTCAATTGCCATCCGCTATGTCGACACTTGAAGTATTACAGAATTGCCCCTCCCAAAAGCAGGGTTTGTTATCAGCAATAGGAGGGATTGATCCAGCGGATTCCAATGTTGTGGCCTTTAACCATAAAGGATACGCACCTCAGTTACCGGCCCAACTCGCTTTCCTTATACAGGTAAAAGCCCTCAATAAAATTGTTCATCGAATGATCATTCATGAGGGGGCATCCACCTATATTATGTCAATGAGTTGTTGGAAAACTTTAGGTTCACCACCCTTGTCGCGATCATCAACAACATTAAAAGCATTCGATGGAAGAACATACACACCGTATGGGGTTTTAAGTAACTTGCAAGTTGAACTGGGGGGAAGACAGTAGAGATTGAAGTCGAGGTCATTGATGGAAACCTTGACTACAATATCTTATTGGGGAGGCCCTGGATTTATGCTATGGCCGCCATTGTGTCTACATATTTTAGAAAGATTGCATTTCCCTTCCAAGGTGGAATTACAATCATTGACCAGCTAGCCTTTTTTCCCAACAGTTCACAAGTTGCTGGAAGCATTCCATTGATCCATGGAAGTTCTCAATCGCTTCAAAATGTCAGAGTAGGTCTCCTAAAAGACCTTTCCTTAATAGGTACGTTTTCCCTCCCGCCTCGAACTGGACTTGCGAAGGTGGCCACGGTGGAAACCTGTCATATGATCTATTCTACATCGTCTAAGATTAAGAAGAACTCCGACCATTTTGATAGTGTGGATCACCGCGAGTTGTTGCCCCCAAGCCCCATAGAATCTTTGTAGCAATAAATTTTATGGGCCTGGGCAACAAACCCGAATCAGCACTCAACGAGTGTTTGGATAGATAGATCTCTAGAGTATGGTACCTCTTCTGATCCTTGGTCTCGTATACATTCTACATACGAAGGAATCATTTAATCGATGATGATAGGAGAGACATCGTGGGAAGATTACCACCATCGTTCCCACCTTCAAGATAGCAATGAAGATTATTCAAGCAACCTTAATCATCCTTCAGTTTTTTATTTTCTATCAAATACTGTAAATATAGTGGATTCCGAGCGAAATCTATCCAATATTGAAGAAATTATCGCCATTAATATCTCAACCAAACCTAATGTTGTAGAGAATATTCACGTTGACAAATCTTGTTCTCCATCAGAACGGGAAATTTACTGCACTCTCTTTCGCGAATTCAGAGATGTCTTTGCATGGTCATATGAAGAAATGTCAGGCACTGTCTCGAGAATTGTTGAACATGTAATCAAGATGTATCTAGATGTCAAACCAATACGACAACGGCTTCAACCTGTTCACCCGAAGAAAGCCACTGCTATTAAGGTAGAAGTTGAAAAACTTTTGCATGACGGTTTCATTTACCCTGTTCCTCTCACTGATTGAGTATCAAATATTGTTCCTGTGATGAAAAAGTAAGGAACCATTAGAGTGTGCATCGATTATAGGGATGTAAATCAAGCGTGTCCAAAGGACAACTATCCTACACCCTTCATCGACTAGATAATTGATAAATGTGCCAGATGCAAAATATTTTCATTTATGGATGGATTTTCTGGATACAATCAAATAAATATCCACCCACAAGACCAGTCAAAGACTGCATTTATATGTCCCTGGGGCACATTTGCGTATCGTAGATTACTTTTCGGTTTGAAGAACACAGGGGCAAATTTTCAGAGGGCAATGAACTACGCCTTCCATGACATCAAACACATCGTTCAATTGTATCTTGATGACCTATCAGCTCATTCGCGAAAACGGACTGATCATCCACAGCATTCGAGAGCCATATTTCTACATTGTTGACACTAAGATACGACTCAATCTGCACAAGTGTGTGTTTTGTGTTGGTTCTGGTCGATTACTTGGTTTCGTGGTTTCTAAGGATGAAATTCGACTCGACCCATTTAAGGTTCAGGCAATCCTTGACATGCCTCCACCTTCAAGTTTGCTTCAAATTCAGAAACTCCAAGGGAAAGCTAACTTTCTAAGGAGATTCATTCCACACTATGCCGAACTCGCTAAAGGTTATATGCGTCTGTTGAAAAAAGGAGTACCCTTCCAGTAGGATCACGTTACGCAAGCTTCATTTGATGCTTTAAAAGGTTCCCTAATAAAAGCATCATTAATGTATGCTCCTGACTATCAAAAAGACTTTAACTTGTATCTCGCCATTGCAGATACGACCATCACCATGGTTTTAGTGCAAGAAGATAATGGAATTGAACATCCTATATATTATTTAAGTCGCAACGTTAATGATACAGAAAGCAAGTACTCTTATGTTGAAAAGATGGCTTTAGCAGTCGTTCAAGCAGTATAGAGATTTCGACACTATGTTCTCTTTCGCAAGACTACCATTGTGTCAGATTGCAACCCTATGACCTACATTCTGTCGCGTCAATTACTAGGGGGCAAATATTCCAAATGGATAGCCATTTTGCAAGAGTTTAATCTGGAATTCACCAAATCCAAATCAAAGAAGTCTCTCGTCTTTGCAGAGTTACTTTATGACCTTCCATCATCATCCAACGATTTAACATCTAAAGCATCAATCATGGATGAGACTCTATTTCTGATATCGTCAAGCGATCCATGGTACGGAGATATACTAGTCTATCTCCAAAACCAAACTTTTAGGCCTAACACCTCTCGCGCTGAACAGGGACGTACTCGATACCAAGCCAAAGATTACCTGATCATTGGCGATATGCTTTACCATCGTGGTATCGATACAGTTCTGCCAAGGTGCCTCACGCATGAGGAGGCCGAAAAAGTTTTGAATGATTGTCATTCAGGTGCTTGTGGGGGGCATCTATCTAGTTACGCTACTGCACAAAATATCTTACGAGCTGGTTACTTCTGGCCCACTATATTCAAAGATTGCATAATTGCAGTCAGAAGTTGCCATGCTTGTCAGATTTTTTATTGCAAAACCAAATTACCAGCTACACCACTACATCGAGTAGTTGTTGTTGGGCCATTTGCTAAATGGGGCATTGATTTCATGACATGTAACCCCACCTCGGCCGGGGGGCATGGGTATATTATAGTCGCAGTTGACTATTTTACAAAATGGGTCGAGGCGATGCCTACATTAAACAACAGTGGCGAAACGACTGCTCTTTTCTTTTTTAATCATGTAGTTTCTAGATTTGGTGTTCCACAGGCTATAATCACAGATCATGGATCGCATTTTCGCAATCACATGATGGTTCAATTGACTGCCAAATTAGGACTGTCCCACGATAGTTCTACTCCATATTATCTGCAAGCTAACAGACAGGTTGAAGTAATCAACAAAGTCCTTAAGCACATGTTGCAGAGAATGATTGGAGTCCACAAATGGAATTAGCATCTAATCCTATACTCAGCTCTGTGGACATATAGGACTTCGGTGAGAAATGTAACCGGATTTACGCCCTTTCAGTTGGTGTATGGTCTAGAAGCTGTCTTACCAATTCAGTGAGAAATCTCATCCCTTAGACTCGCAATTGATCTGCTTCCTGAAACTTCGGAAGAAGAGGCTCGTTTCTTGGAACTAATCCACCTGGATGAAACCCATTGTGATGTCACGTTGGCTAACAAAGCACATAAGAAATGCATCAAGGCGCAATATGACAAAAATGTCAAGCCTCGCATCTTCTCAAAAGGTGACCTGGTCTTACTTTATGATCAGGACTTTGACAAATTAGGAGCAGGTAAGTTCCAACCATTATGGATGGGCCCCTACATTGTTAAACGAGTATTGATGAAAGGAGCCTACAAGCTGGTCGATTATGATGGGGTTCCTCTATCACAGCCCTGTAACGGGTTGTATCTTAAACATTACTATGCTTGATTAAGTGTAGTGCACTTATTGTATATGTGCTCTTATTGCATTTTTATTTTTCTTTTAGAGTTGTCATTTTGGTTAGTAATCCACTTCGCTTTTGTTGCAGATGTTAGACTTTTTGGAACCATTTGTTGGGTATGCCGACGGAGCTAGTCGTAGTACGTGGAACCTATCCTCTACGGCTTGGGCCATTTTCGCTACAAGCGGTGAGTTAGTGAGTTTCAGGGGGATATGTATTGGCCGATCGATGAACAACATTGTTGAGTATAGCGCGTTGATTGAACTTCTCTCTAATGCCATTTCACATGGAATACGTCAACTTGTTGTCAGGCTAGATTCACAGCTCGTCCTTCTACAGCTTACTGGCGTTTATTCCATTCAGAACTCAGCCATTTATCGTATGTTCCTAAGAGTCAGGATTTTGGAAAGACGGATTGATTCCATTCAATATCAACACATTTCCAGGAACTTAAACACATTGACTGATTCAGTAGCAAACTATGTGTTAGATAGACATTTGCAGCATTTGTAAAGGAAGCATTTTACATTAACATTTGCATCAGGATTGCATAACTTAACCAAAATAAAACTCCGAAAATCAAAAATATATACTGTTTATAGTTTTTACAAAATGTTTTGTGTCCAAGATAAAATCAGTCGCATGACCAAGAAACTCAAAAAAATGAATGTAGGGAAGCATCCTAGACTAATGATGCTGGTGATAACATGTCACTGCCTGTGCGATCATGCGCAGGAGCCTAGTCCATTGACTCGGCACGCTAGTAGTGTGGCAATGTAACCTCAAAGGTAACTCATCGGTCCTACCATCTTGAATACCGAGAGTGAGGCCCTCGATCTGATCCTATAGCACTGCCAGGGTCTCCGATATGTCCAGATCCCGCAGGACGGCCCTCCCTATAGCCTATCCTATTGGAGGGTCATCTGCCACCCATGAGCGCGCCACTGGTCGCACTGGTTCAATATCTGCACACACATGTAAGTTTGATTAGTCTTGGTAACATTTAAAAACACAAAAACATTATAAAATTAATAAACAAAGATGTGGTAGAATCATTTTACCTAGAGCATTCCACTACTCGCCAGCTGGTAGCGCTAAATCCGGGTCGCCTCAGAAATCCATCCTGACGTATGGATACTCCACAAAGACCATCTCCTGACAGTTGAACCACTCGAAAAAGGCATCAGAGAAGGAAATCTGTGACTGACTGGCATGTCTAGCCATAAGATCAACCCATCTCTGCATTTGTGGTTCCCTCGGTGCTTGCAATCCCAGTGAAATGTTCTGAGGCTGCATCAGTGGAATCCTCTCCAAGGCAAAAGCAGTCAATATGGAACCATAGCCAAAATTCTTGGTTTTTCCATTCTTTACTTTGGAGAGTTGTTCTTTTATGATAAGAAGTACTGCCTCGCACTAGTTGAACACCTTCAGTTCCAACCATTCCAGGGCGTACTGCATCTAAGATCTGTTTTCCAAATGCAAAGCTGCACTACCAGCCAATCTAGAAAAACTAAATAAAATGGTCCTCAAGGGTCGATCAGTGACATCCCAGATATTGACCTTGCCATCTCTGCTGGGCTGAGATCCATCTCTGTAGAACTGACGAATATAGTCTTTCATGAATTCACCTCCACGAGCGAATCCTGATAGTGAGAGAGGGGCACCACGCCTGGACAACCCCGTCAGGAAGTAAATATCCTTGACTGTCAATGAAATAGATTTGCCTCTAATCTAGAATACCTGGTCAATCGGATCCCAAGCATCAAGAAAATACTGCAACAAACTGATTTGTTGCCTCATGCTAGATATGTGAAAGAACTTCAGCAAGCCACAATTTCTTAATGCAACAACTGTGTCTGGGTCATGTAAAGCAATCATGTCCTCTTATTCATGTTCGTGTTCACGCCATGTGATAATCATCTTGATCCAACAAAAATCTAAAAGGCAAACAAAAGATGAGTTAGGATCCAAATTTGAGCAAAAACAGGAAAATTTTGATGAAAAATCACTGTGTAAAGATGCCCTTTTGCACCCATCGCACCCTGCCATTGAGCAAGGTGGGATGCATACTAACTGGCCAGTTGGCAGCACAGTATGAATTGCACCTTTCGATGCTGGCAAGGTGCGATGATTGGGGAATGAGATATTCAAACCCCAAGAGCCCAAAAATGTGAAAAAACATGCTCAGAATCAAAGAAGGATGGAATCAAAATGAAGAGCTCAGGGTTAGCTCCTACCTGGTCCTAATGGCGCAGAGAATAGTCCATTGTATCTCCCAAAATCAACTAGTGTAATTTGAGGGGGGAAACCACTCCAGAGCTCCAAAATCCCAAATTTGAAATAGAATGATGAAAATGAAAGGTAAAACTACTTTTATGTTTACTATTCACGTACTTGAAGCAAAATGTTAGTTTTAACTCATTTTTTCGTACATATATATGTATTTCTAATCAGTTTGATGGAGTGATTGAGCAGGTTGAATGATTGACGAAAGAATATGATGTGCTAAGCAGTGAACTAAACATTTTGACCACCATCTAAGCATATGCTATCGCATGGTTCAAGCTTGCTAAAAAATAAACCTACCACCTGAGCATATGTTGTCGCATGGTTCAAGCTCGTTAAAAAATAAACCTACCACCGAGCATAGTTCCTGCATGGTTCAAGCTCATTAAAAAATGAACCCAACTTTGGTAAATAACCTTTGTGATTGCCATGCTATCAGCCTTTTGAGCCCTGGTTGTGTTCCTGCCATCACCTCCATCCTTTTGGCCGACTATACGCTTCCACTTGATTGTTTACCCTTTTGAGGAACAGTTGCGACGAGTGGTCCTGTTAGCCAACCTCTTCACATCACCATGTTTTGAGAAGTTCCAAGCTTACATGGAACCAGTTGCTACCCTAAACAACACTCGTTCCTCAAAAAACGAGTCTCCTTTAAACTATTTTCAGACTCGTTAAATATGAAAAGATTGTCAAGATATTGGCCTTTCAAAATCGCTAAAGTGATTGGAAGTGCCATCCCTCCTGTATATTTTAATCTTTTTCGGAGCTGAGGGATTATCTCATGAAAAATTTCAAGCGCTTGTCTTTTCAGCTCGCTAAAGTGATCGCAAAGTCATCCCTTTTGTATTATTTTATCCTTTTTCTGACTTAAGGGATTATGCTGCGAAAAAGAACTGTTGGAGTTTCCTTTTCATCCCTTTTCAAACTCTCTAAACATGAAAAGGATCGAGTTGTCTTTGTCGTTAAACTCGTTAAAACAATAGTGACAAACTTGTCCACCTAGACAAGAGCGAGTTTCACTGTCACTAGACTCGCTAAAACATAGCGACAAGTTTGACCGAAGGGCAAATTATAGAACAAGCATATGTTATCCTCCTCAAGCTTGACAAAAATAAAGAGGTGTTGCTCAACAATGACTAGGAAAAAAGGGAAGAAAACTTGAAGAATTTTATGATAGAAGGTCGCTCTTGAACATGACACTTTCACTCCATCACCATGATTGAGTTGGGTTGGGTTATTCCATTCACCAGTCATTTCACCATTGGTCTTCCACACCATCCATCTGTTGGGGTTAATGCTACCAATCCATCTCAGCGTCGCCAATATGTTCAAGAGAAGTCATTCAGTTGAGAAACCACCATCCAGTTAATGCCTTGTCCATTACAATACCTTCACCCTCCATTTTTCATGATCGCCATTCATGAACCTTGTGTAGTCAGATCGTTTTCACCTCCAAAAGATCATTTGCTTCGTTTCGTGTCGTAGATGTGGGATACATTAAGGCCCTCCTACGACATGTCACTTCTTGTTAACATCAGCTCATTATCCAAGAAGTTGACTTAGAAACACCCCTTTCAATACTTTGAAGCTTGCATGCCTCAATGGCAAGTTTCTCACTTCCGACGATAGGTTGACATCAGTGGCCTTCGACCAAAAGATTTTGCGTGGTGTTTGACATCGGATCATATACTCACGCCACGTGAATTGTACTGTAGTACCTTGAGGGTCAGTATCATTATCGGTGATTCCTCTCGTGTCTATTAACAGCTCACATTATTGGCTGGTAATCAAGTGATGTCTTTCAATGTTCGACTTCAGAACATTTCTTCACATGGATTGACTTGTACATCGGGCAAAGATTGAACGAGTTTTGAAGACCTTGGATCTAGTTTCATCCATCCGGTTTGTGACACATTCAGGGATATGAAGGCATCAAATGTACACAGAAGCTGCACAGATGGTCATCTGAGCCAGGGATGATGAATCTACATTTGAAGAATCACCAGTCTGCATATGCAAACGATTACCTTTTCTATGTACATGAAATGAATTTATAAAGTTGAGCATGGGAATGCCCGCCTGAACTAGATCATGAAAATTATATTATGATGTATTGTATTGTATCTTATACAGGTCACCTTCCAGTTTCGAAAACCTCGGATCCTCATGATAAAGCATTTCACCCAACATCAAAGATTTACGACTTCATGCTTTAGGGGGCAACTATTATAGACATATTTGGGCACTGCAACCCCAATCTTTTATGTCGATAAACTAGGGCTCTTTAACCCCTAAAAGTGTTGTTTCATACCCTAAAAGATCATGGTCAACTGATTACATCATTCCCCAAAAGTTCCACCTGAAAAACCATCCAGAACTAGCCAAAACAAGACCATACTAACTGCTCCACTGTCAGGGTGTGATGCATACTGACTCCTACTCTAGCCACGTGCGATGCATACTGATGAGGCCTTCTATAGGGTGTGATAAGCAAGGATGGACAAATTTCCGAGATAGTTTGCTAAGTGCATGCTCATGGAATCTTCTAGAAACTTCTCCTATGACACTTGCCTCTCTGAATTCGCCCAAGGATGAGTAAGAGATCCAAGAAATCTCCAAGTGGAACCAAAAACAACAAGTGGAATGACACTAATCAAAACCCGAGAGATGACTCACACCCTTGCACACATCTATAAATGGATCCCTCATCCAAGAGATCTAGAGGTTGGAATTTTGTAATTTGCAAGGAAGTGTTGATAGTTTGCGGTTAAGAAAGAGCATTGTACTGTTGGTGTGATCTTGCTTTTCATGAGGTGAAGAGGGCTTTGATGCTGGGAGGATGATGCTGGATTAGACAGCTGGGTTGTAATTCTCCCTTCTATTTAATAAAGTTCTTTGAGTTTTCTTCCATGAAACTGTGCAATTGTGACTGTTATTATTTGTGAATGCCATTGTATGTTCATTGTATTTCTGATTCTGCAATGCTTATGATATAATAGATCAAGATGCTTTGACGATGTTTTGTTGCTGTGTTTCTACAGGTATTCTCTAAGCGGGATAAGTAGGAGAGGAGTTGCAAGCTCTGTCAAGGGGGAGAGAGATCAAGCAAGGAGTTAAGCGGAAGATCCAGGTTGGTTCCTTTGCCTCTCTCTTATCTATCATACATAGAATAAATCCCAAATTGCTTTGATTGTTTATTTCTAGGATAGTTGCCAATCCTAGAGGGCTAGTCGATCGAAAAGACACTAGTTTTCCTGGAAACACTATTGTATCGGGAAACTACTTGCGGACCCAACATTGAAAATTCCACTTGATGTACTCTTTCAGTCTAATGGAATCCCCACCCAATCTACATCTATGGAGCCACACAAATTTGTTAGGAAGTTATATATTACAGAGCAATGGAACACATAAAATATTGCATAAATATAAACATAGAAAATGCATAAAACAAGAGAGAGACACAGATATACGTGGTTCACCCAGTTTGGGCTATGTCCACGGAGAAACAGCCAGTCCTTCTTTTATTTTATTATCCAGCAAACTAAAGAGATACAACCTACAGCAGATCCGTTGTAACACCCTCTTCGCTCTCAATATCCTCTCTCTTTCTCACTCAAAATACAGATCTACATAGACGCAATACAATTCCCTCATATATAGTGAGGGGTTGCCTTCTAGGGCAAAAAATCCTAAATTAAACATTATTTCTACCGTTAGATATCTGCCTAATGAACTGCCCAGATTAACTAGAAATTACTATACTTTTACAAGGAAATTTTACATCTATGGGGGCTCCCCAAAGGCCCCCTAGACTCTCCCTGCAGCGAATATTTTACGGGTGGCATTGCCACCCCATTTCAAACTGAGGTCCAATGTGGCGATACCATTGAATACAGAAGATAATCAGGCTCCACACCCAACAAGATTCACTCCCTTTGTCCATCAGTACCATAGTCCAAACTGACTAGTGCCATTGAAGTACCATAGAACATGTGTAGTTTCCCTCCAAAATAATTTGGTTGGCCTGACCATAACTTAGCTCAACTGTTTGATTGCATAACACATATATGGTTGTGTGTTCACAAGATACATTAGTGAACCCACCAATTGTCGGTAAATAGTAGCATCTACTTCCTCACCTGAAGTGGCATCCTATTTCCTCTAGTTGGTCGCTAGAGTTGTCTCCATGGGTTTGCAACTGTCCATGTGGAACCTTTGAAGTATATCGTTGGCATACTTTCCCTCAGAGAAAAATAGTTCCCCATTGTCTTGCCATACTTCCAATTCGAGGAAATAGTGCATGAAACCCATGTCCTTCATTTCAAACTCTCTTGCAAGGTCATCCTTGCAAGATCTGATCAATTTCTCATCATTATTTAAAATAAAATCATCAACATATAATACAATAATAAAATATTTACCTTCTACCAAGATATGATAGAAGTTTGCATCTGCTTCACTTTTGATGAAGCCCAAAATGGTGAGATAGTTATTGATCCTGATGCACCAAGTATGGGGTGCTAGCTTGAGACCGTACACTGCTCACTTGAGTTTGCACACATGAGATTCCTGATCAAAAGACTCATAGGCTTCTGGTTGCTCGATATACACCTCCTCCTTAATAACTCCATTAAGGAATGTTATTTTCACATCCATCTGGTGGATCTTCCACCCCATTTGTGCAGCGAGAGAAATAATTGATCTGATGGATGAGTACCTTGCTATAGGAGCAAAGGTCTCCTCATAGTAAATCCCCCTCAATTTGAGAGTACCCCTTGGCCAAAAATCTAGCCTTGTACTTTTCTATGCTTCCATCTGTTGCATGCTTTACCTTGAAGATCCATCTCAAACTCACAATTGATTTGTCTACTAGTTTTGGGACCATTTCCCAAACATTGTTCTTTACAATGGATTCATATTCCTCCACCATTGCATCAACCCATATAGGCTGCGCTTCCTCAAAATAGGATGGCTCAATCTCTAAAATATCAGTCATTAGAGCCTATAGCCAGTGTATCGATCTGGTAACCTTCTCTACTTATGTTGATTTAAAGGAGCACCCACATTATTTGTCGAATCCTGCACAAGTCTCTCAGCTTCCCTCTTCCCTTTTCTGCCTTCTTTGGATGGTTCCGATTGAGTGGTTGTCTCCACTCTCCGCTCCTCAACTTGTGGCTGCTCCACAACTTCTTGAGGTTCCTCCTTTGGAGCTAAAATCTCCTCTTCTGGTGGGATCCGAATCTCCCTCTCAAGAGATCATTGCATGACTTTATCTTCATCAAATTTTACATCCCTTCACATAACTATCATCTTGAGGGATGGCAAGTACACATGGTAGTTGTGGGGAGTTTTTGTGTAACCCACAAATACCCCCAATTTTGTTTTCGACTCTAGCTCCTTCCTTGATTCTTTGGAGACATGGCAGTAAAAGGCTTCAAAAATCCTAAAGTGTGACATATCCAACTTTCTCCTCAAAAAAGCCTCATCTGGTGTAATCATGCCCAAAATCCAACGAGGACTCTAGTTTTGCAAACATATTGTTGTGTTACATGCCTTAGACCATAAATGTAGAGGTAGGCCTTGATCATGCAACATTTCCCTTGTTTCTCCCACAATGTTATGGTTCTTCCTCTTATCCACCCCATTTTGTTGTGCGTTGTGGAGTATTGTCAACTCTTTTCGAATGCCTTCTTTTGCACATAAATTTTTAAATTCATTCGACACATACTCACCTCCATTATGGCTCTTGAGAGCCTTAACCTTCTTGCCTGTTTCTTTCTCAACCAATGCCTTGAATTATACGAACTTGGAGAATGTCTCATCCTTCTTCCGCATGAAGAAGGTCCAGTACTTCCGTGAGAAGTCATCAATAAAAATGAAAAATTATTTGTGCCTGGCAGTGGAGGTTGTCGAGAAAGGTCAACAGACATTAGAGTGGATCCTTTCCAAGATTGAATTTGCTTTGTTGTCTTGATCAGGAATATGGATTTTGTGTACTTCCCCAAAGTATATCCTTTTCATACATCATGTTGCTCAAGTGCTCCGTTGTGGAGGCCTGTGGTTATCTACTGCATGATCTTCAAAGTGCCATGATGCAAATGGTTGTCTTTTATGCCAAAGTTCAATGACATCGCGACTCTGCACATTCTTATCCTTTGTGTTCAATGAAGCAAAATCCTCCACATCTAACTTGTACAGTTTCTTCACATGAACCCCAATATCCTTCACATGTCCTATGGCTATGTGTCTCAGGAATTCCTTTCCTTTGTTGAAGGTCACATCATAACCATGGCCTTCCAAAACTGCAACATAGATGAGATTTTTCTTTAGGCCCAAAACGAAAATGGCATCCTTGAACTTGAATGGGGAGCCTAAATCCCTCTGAAAGGTGACTATATCAATCCCTGTCACATTATAATTTTTGTCGTCCCACATCTCGATGTGCATTTGCAAATATCTCTCCTTCAGGCCACTGAAAAAATCTCTATTCCCCGTCATGTGGAACAATGCATCTAAGTCCAAGTACCACACGCTCCCCATCACTATGTTGGCCATGTATGCAATGAGGGTAAAGTCAAGCTTGAACTATGAAGCCAAGGCTTCACCTGCTGCTCCTCCTGATGTCTTCTTGCTTGTATTTTTGTGTGGACACTTCATGGCATACTACCTAAATTCATGACAATGGAAGCATTTATTTTTTAACAAATCTTTCTTCTTTCCCCCTTGACTGAATTTTGGTTTGGATTGGGATTTCTTCCCTTTCCAGCCAATGCAATTTTTTCTTCATCCTTGCGATTGGATGAAGTCCCATCTCTGGTATTCCGCCTTATTTCCTCTTGTACCAAATCAGACCATAAGAACTCCCAACTCATTAGTTTCTCCCTCACATTCACCGAATATTAATATCTATGCCATCCCTTGGGAAGGCCTAGAAGGGTTAAGGTTACCAAGTCTTCTTCAAGGACATTAGCACCAACCCCGCTATGTAAACTTGCTTAGATATTGTTGAATTGTGTTATTCTTTTGCATCTTGATGCTTCAAAGTTTATCCTTAAGCGTCAACTTCCTATGGTCACTACTATTCTTGAAAAAATTTGTTAGTGCTTTCCACATCGCGAACAAAATTTATTTTTCGTGGAGATTCGAGACAATATAATCTCTCACTCCCTCTAAGATTATTCTCCTCACCTTATCTACATCTTTCTTCCACTAAGCAAGGTTTTGGGCATAAGATGCTTGAGGTTTTGGAACATATTTCTTGATGTATTCTAGCAATTCATTGTCATCCAGTACTACCTCAATGTGATCCTTGCATGAAAAAAAGTAAGAGGTGCCTTTCAAGGCATACTCTAGCCTTAGTCCATTGAAGGCCATCTTCTCAGCTCTAAAGAAATCATGCTCCATTGATATTAAAATTTGAATCTCTGAGAAATAACTTCGAATTGTCTACTCTAATGTGAATCCAGCTTTGATACCATGTAGAAATTAGGTTGTAGTTTTGAAACTGCTCATGAAGATTTAATCAAAATCACAAGACACAAACCTACACTACTGCTCTATGAAATTGATTCACAATTTAGAACAAAAATCTCAGACATGCAAGAAGAAATAACACACATGCGGCAAGTATTTTTATCTGGGGAAAGAAATATGCTTAAAACCCTAATGCATGCTTGCATAAAACAAAGGAACAAATATGTATTACAATTTCTTCGCTCAACTGAGCTCACCCTGCAAGTGCGCAACCTATCTCTCTGCTCACCGAAGGCCTCTGACCCAAACTTAGTCAAATTTTGCCTCAGCTTGAGATCTTATTTCCTTGCGTTGTTCCTTGAGGAATTATCCCCTATTATTTAGGAAATTCATCTAATTGAATTGCACAATTCCTTAGGATGATCATCTAACTACATGCAACACCTGTACACTCAAGACTAGTCTACAATTAATGTTACGCTACCTTGAAATCTCCACCTCAAATGGGTAACTCGAATTCTCTGCATGCACTAGCTATTTTGGGTTGACTGATCAGTTAATTGGATGATCATTTAATTTGACTAAAGTGCCATTGCTTAACTGACCTTCCACTAGTTCCTCCAAAAGTTGGAACTAGTTTAATTGAAAACAACGTGAGATAATTGACCTTGATTGCTACAAATTAGCAATCACACATGAAAAAAATGAACTCTACCTCTTCCAATTCAAATTTACTAAGTAAATTGTGTGACACAAGACATGTCACACAAGTTAACATCATCCAAGTTGTCTGCTAATGTGGAAATTCAAATTTTCTTAATTTAATCAAGGCAACATCAAATTCAGAATTTATTTTTGTATTTCTCAATAGATTCTATAGATTCGATCTTATAGGACCTTTGTAATTTGCCAAATTCGGGCTATTTCCATGCAATGAGGGACATTTTCGACATGATTGAATGATATATGGGGTACGAGCGATGTGATGGTTATGAATAAGGTCATAATTTAGGTCATTATTTCCAAAGATGTATCATAAATATTCAATAAGTTCATCAACTCATAAATCTATTACCTCCTTTAATTAAAATGGATTCAACATTCTATAGTCACCTTATAATGCATACCTCTTGGTGTACTAATTTCTCCTTTGTTTGCATGTTCATTATGCTTGTTGGAAGGAACCAGGTACAAAATGTGAAATCAGCTACAAAATGTTGCAGATTCTACAACTGTGTTGTTTCCTTTGAAACTTGTTGTTGTTGGATGTTGATAATCTTTGATGATGTTGATGATTGTTGGAGGTTCTCTTTTAAAAGAGAAACAAATTCTTCAAAGAACTTATTTGAGCTAGAAAATTTTATTCTTACAAAGAAAGAGAGGGACAAAATAAAATGGGAAAAAGGAACGGGATTGTGAAAACATACACTGAATGAAAGTCTCATAACTAGTGATATAATGTCTAAACTTATTCATGACATGAACAACAACTGAAAACTCATTTTCTGTAATTATATAATTTAACTATGCAGGAGTCGAATTTTTACTTGTAGAATAAATAACATAAGGAGTCAAGTCTTTTTGTCCCAATACAGCTCCCAAAGTTGCATCTGAAGCATCAATTGAGATATGAAATGGGAGAGACCAATTTGGTCCTCTTAAAATTGGTGCTTTAGAAATTTTATGTTTCAATGATTCAAATGCTTTTTGGCTATCACAATTCCAAACAAAGTCACAATCTTTTGTAAGAAGTTTAAAAAATGGTGTAGTTATGTTTGTGAAGTTTTCTATGAATCTTCTATAGTAACCTGTAAAACAAAGAAAACTTCTAACATCTGGTTGACATGTTGGTACCGAAATTTTTGAAATAACTTCAACCTTTGATGTGTCCACCTTGATCCCAACACCTAAAATATGATGGCCCAAAACAATTCCTTCGTTAAACATCATAAAACATTTTCATGACTTAATGAAAAGTTTGCTTCTTTACATCTAATGAGAAATTTTTCTAATTTTTTCATAACTTCTTCAAAAGTGTTTCCACAGACAATAAAATCATCCATGTAAACTTCCACACAAGCATGGATCAACTTAGAAAAGATACCTAAAACTGCTCTTTGAAATGTAGCAGGTGCATTACATAAACCAAAAGGAGGTACCTTGTAAACATATGTACCCCATGGACATGTAAAAGTTGTTTTATCTTGATCTTCTCGCGCCAGCTGAATTTGACTATATCCATTGAAACCATCAAGAAATGGAAATTATTTATTCCCTGCTAAAATATCTAATACTTGACCAATAAAAGGTAGTGAGAAATGATATTTTAGACTAGCTTTGTTTAATTCTTGATAATCTGTGTATACTCTCCACTTTCCATTCTTCTTAGACACAATCACCAAAGGTGAGACCCATTGACTATCTGAAATTAGGTAAATGAAATTCACATTAAGCAACTTTTGTAGTTCCTCCTTAAAAATTTCTCTTAGATTGGGATTCATCAGCCTCTGAGGTTGTCTTATTGGTTTGGGATTTTCATGAATATATATGTGATGCATACACGTATTAGGATAAATTCCTTTCATGTCACTGTATTCCCATGCATATGTAGAAGAATGTTTTTGTAGTATCTTTACCAATTGTTTCTGTTGAAATTATTCAAAGTTATTATTAATGTTTAATGTTATACCTTGATGAATTTATACTAAAGAGTTGCCAAACTTTTCCATAGAATGTAAATCTACTTTAGATTGTTGAGATGAGAAAAACTCAATGTTGCGTTGTTCTTGAAAACTTTGATCTTGTTCGCGATATGAAGAAGAGTTATGGTTATTCATCAAATTTACTAGTTGATCTTCTTCATCAATTTGTGAAATAGTAGATATTGGTTGAATATTTTCAAACTCTTCATCATTATCTTCAATCCAAACTTCACTTTCTATTTCAGTTATTGTTTTTGCAGGTGGATATAATGTGAAATTTTTAGTAGAATTTCCATCAGGAATGAACATATCACCAGATCGACGACTTATAAATGCATCATTTGTAGGTAGCCATGGTCTACCAAGGATCAATGGATGTCCTCCTAAATTATTATTGGGGGTTAAAATCATAAAGTCAATAGGATACTCCCATGAATCTAAGGATACTCATACATCTTCTAATATACCATCAGTTTAATAATAGATCTATTTGCTAATTTCAATAAAAGTGGGGTATATTGAAGATTAGGTAGCTTCAATTAATCTGTAGTATGTTTGCTCATGATATTAATGGTCGCTCCTAAATTAATCAAAATGTTTGTCATTTCAATACCATTGATGTGAATTTTTACAATAGGTTTACCTCGACCTAAATATTTATGAACTATTGGTTCCCCATCATAATATCTGTAATATTTGCTACCAATTGATTTTTTTTTTAATGTCTTTTATCTTTCCTTGTGGATTTTTTATGCACAAACCTTTTATTGTTTTTGCTTTATAGCTTGAAGTAAAGGAATTTTGATGCAAATATTTTTTAATTCATCTAGCATATTATAATTAGGTAAGATTATTTGTCTTTCTATTCCCTTATCAATTTGAAGTCTTTAATGAAAAGGAGGATTTTGTAACGAAACAGAAGGTTGTTCAGTTACAGGAATTGTAGGAGTTGACTTTATTTGGTTATCATCTAATTGTGTGGGAATATATTCCTTTGGAGGGGTCTTTATTTGATCAAGGGATGCCTCTTTTTTTCAGAAATTTTGTCCTCCTTATATTCTTAGATGACAACTGGTAGTGTTTTCTTTTGCAAAACTCGAATAGATTTAAGTTGGATATCATTCAAACCTAGAAGAGCTATCATACACGCTTGAAATTTTTGACCCTCAACATTATAAATGGGTTGTTGAGGAGTTTTATAAGTCGGATTGGGAAATGGTTGTGTAGGTAGTTAGTTATATTTTTTAGGGAACAGAGTGGATGGTGATGGAAGTGGTTGACTTGAAGTTAATTGAGGTTGAAATTGTGGTTGACTAGGTTATGGTGGGGGACGAGAATAATATTGACGTTAGTGTTGGGGTATGGTTGTTGGAAAGTTTGAGGATTCCTACCATAAGAACCTTGCCAACTTTGTGACCATGATGGGTTTTGTGGTTGAGGTGGCCAAGTTTACCATGGTAAAGGTGTATTGCAATTTCTTTCTAGTTGCGCATATGATTGATATTGTACATTGGGATCTTGTGACATACCTATTTTCTAAGGTTGAAAAGGCCTTCTAGGAGCAGCATAGCAAATAGGTTCAGTTTGGCGTACCAACTTCTTCTTGGAAAACAACTTTAAGTCCGAGAATTGAAGGGCACTCCTTTGTAGCATGATTTGCTATACATATAACACATATTTCAACACTCTCAAAAGGACATCCTCGTAGGGCATGATTTTTCCTACATCTAGGGCAAAAAACAGACAATGGAACATTCTCAACTTTTTGCTTCTTTTGAATCCTTAACATATCTAGTTGTTCACTAAGATTTCCAAGAATATTAGCTTTAAAATTATCAAGCAAGTTTCCTAATTCTGCTTTACTTACTATAACAGATGCAAATTTTCTCACCCTTGATATGATTGGATCTCTTGGTTCTTACCATATTTTGATTTTCCTCTTAAGATGTGTTTTCATAACTCACATTTTTTTTCAAATGGCAACTGAGAAACATCTCCTTTGTCCATCAGGTTGAGAAGATCAATCCATTCATCCCTTATGGCTTTTAACAAGAGAACTTTTAATGTGTCTTCTTCTAAATTATGCAATTTAGCTCTTTTGACATTGTAGACAAATATTTCCACCCAATCCTTGAGGCTTTCTTCCTCCTTTTGGGCCATTTTAAAAACTTCATCTTTAAGGTTGTAGTGTATGCAATAATCTTGTATTTTTCTAAGAATATTATTTTCATATCATCACATGTCCTAGTAGAATGTGTTCTCAGGCCCATGAACCATTTTAAAGCACCATCTTTTAAAGTAGCATGAAATAATTTCAAATTTTGAGTATCAAGTAAATAATCATATGATCAACACAATACCTTGAACTAAAAAAGAAATGTTTCTAGATATTTAGTTCTTAACCCATAGAAATTAGGAAGGATAGACAGTGAAATATTTTTCATGGTAGCAGTGGTATATGTATCTAAAATACGGAATCCAAAAGGATCCTGTTCATGAAAATATCCATCATCTCCCCTTCCACCTCTACCACCTCCTCCTATCCTACCTTTTCCTCCACCAATTCTTGGTATGT
Organism: Pinus taeda; assembly: GCA_000404065.3. Lineage (NCBI taxonomy): Eukaryota > Viridiplantae > Streptophyta > Pinopsida > Pinales > Pinaceae > Pinus > Pinus taeda. The sequence continues at coordinate 37,005 of APFE030153712.1, forward strand.
CCTCTCCATTATGCACTTCCCCTTCTCCTTCTCTTGCCATTGTAGATTCTTCAGAGTTAATATAAGGTTCAATGATATGATTATTTACCTCTTCTTCCTCTACCAGTGGTAATTCAGAAAGATTTCCTTCTTCTACTTCTCCTTCCTCCTCTCCGGGTACTTCTAACTCTTGTCCTATGTTCACTTGTTGAAGAAATAAATATGACTCCTTTAGTTGGAGATGTAGGTTCTTCAACTACAACTTCTATAGATGAGGTTGGTGAATCCATAGGTTGAATCTAAGACCTGTGAACTTCAAGGAGTCTTCTTCTACCTACAAATGATGGAATACATGTATCGGAAGGTGGTGTGGCACTACGTGGTCTAGCGGGGGTGGTTGGTGATGTTGGTATCGAACTACTTCCTCTACTTACAAATCTATCCCTAGAATCACATTCTTTATACATGCATTCTAAATGATTTTAATATGAATTTTAATAATGCATCTAGAAAATGAATGCATCTATTATGATATGCAATTCTAGATAAAAATAAAAAATAAAGTCATATACACACTTCCCCAACAACGACACCAGAAATGTTGGGTAATTTAATTGTTGGTTAAATTACTTCATTAAATTATTGACTAGGATTTGTGAACTTGTGAAGTGTATGTGCATTCTATATGTTAGGAGATATGCTTTTAATCAAAGAGAATGGATCTAAATACAAAATTTAAATTTAACATATATGTGACTAATTCTCTTTAAGTATACACACATGTTCTGTGTATAAGGAATTCAAACTTAAATAAACTTCAAAGCAAACTATGCTAATGTTTTAGGAATTCAAAACTATTCTAATAAACAAAAAATGAGAACTATTCTATTTGAGAAAGAATTAAAGTTTATTTTATTCATCTGAAAATGTAAATATTATTTGATTGAATTGAAAAGAGATGATTATATTCTAATTCTAATCTAAAGAACTTGAAATCAATCTATTATAAAGACATGAAAGGAAACCTAGCTATCCATAAACAAACAATATTAAAATGAAATTAAATTAAAAAGCAATGATCAAAGAGCATGAACTGAATGAGATTCAAAATGTAAAAGCCCTTATAGATTGTTGGTGTATACATTCATAATGAGAACTAATAATAACACTTAAAGTATAAATCTAAGACTAAGCACGAAAGAAATGTTTTTAGAGTTTGTTTTTTTTGTTTTTCTGCCAAGTGCTTGCCCTGCCATAAATCAAGGATCAATGAGCAAGATTGGAATTGAAAATAGAGCATCAATAACAACTATATATTTTGAAAATCAAATTGAAATGAATGCTAATCTAACTGTAAAGTGGTAAAGAATGAAATTAAAAGAACAACTACACTATCTCACAACTCCACAAGGGGCCTTCTTAGTGAGCGCAAGGAACTAGGAATTCAGTTCATTGGATTTAGATTACCAACAAATTAACAATTATGCCATGTAACAAAGTATTTGTATTAACTAAAAAAACAGAGTCTTCTTCCCCAAAGAATAACCCTAATTCCAAACATTAATACATTTTCTTCTTGCTTCCAGATTGAATCATTTTATAATGTTTTTATGAACTAACAACTTCAAGAAATTAATGCGAAGAAGTAAGTCCTTAATTCGACATCTAAGTTTTAAAATCAAAATAGGAAATTTGTTGTCATGATTCACTACTGAAAGAGTGAATCATGAGAGAACTTTTGGTTGACACATCATCAATTAAAATTCTAGATTCCATATCTCGCTTGCTTGATGATAAGGTTGACAACTTGAGATTCTACATGAGAACAACATTCCATAGCCATGTTTGACTCTCGGTTTGACCAACAAGATTCACACATCTTGTAAACTTATAGTTGCGCCCAATAGGTATGTGCATAACATCTGGAAACTATCCATATATCATGTTTGTCTTAAAACTCGTGCGAACTTGTTCAACTTAGGATTTTGCTACAAAAAATTTAGTTAGCTGCAGAATATGCATCTTTCAATAGTTATAACAAATTTTTAATCAATTTCATAAAGAAATCATAGACTATGAGCCAAGGGTGGATGACACATTTTTATTGTAGCTATGCATGACCTGGATGACATATAATTCATGGATGAAGTCAAAATGTGTATAAAGTGGATGAAAGAAAGGAAAAGGGTTTGTAAAAAAGAGGACAATTCAGAGGTTCAACACCAATAATTAAGAATCATCCTCCATCCATGACCTAGCTTAGGAACATAAATTTTGCACTCAACCATGATGACATGTGACAAGAGTGTGATAAAACCATGATGACATTATGTGACAAGTTGACATCCAGGTTGACATCAAGGACATCACATTAGCCATCATGCCAACAAATTGTTATCTCTTATTCTTAGCCTACTTAAGCATTTTGGTCATAAATTTGTATTGTTGTTTTATTTAAGTCATGTTCAACATATTTTGGAAGTTTTCTCATTTATTCATGCAATATTATTTACTAGTTGATGTAATTTAGAAGTTACAAAAAAAATTATTAATCTAAAAAATTATTTTATCTTTCAAGAAGTCATTTCTTGAAATTTGGTTGTAGAAATACAAGGGTTGTAAATCTAGGGTAACATTCCATCTATCTCGCTCAACCCAATTACAATTGAGATGCTTTTGTGAGAAGCACTAAAATTTCTCCACCAACAACGCCTCGTCAAGGATGGGAAATCCTCCACATCAATATGCACAAAGAAAATGCCAAGATTTCATTATTAAGCGCCAACTAAGCCAAGAAACTGCCTAGTTCCAATAAGAAATATGTTTTACTTTTCTCAAGAGAAAATCAATTTGATGATGAGTCAATAAGCGCAAAAGAATCCCTAAAGGTGTGCACTAAATAATAAAAACATCAACTAAAAGGGTCGATACATGCATACATGAAAGTTTTCTAGGAGCCTAAAGGGCTCTTACCCAAGAGAGAAGTGGAGCATGAAATCCAATTATTACTAGACTCTCCTTTAATAAATACTAGACTATATGGATAGTCTATTTTGGAAGTAAATGAAATGAAGAAGCAATTGCAACAGTTGTTGGAGCAAGGTGTGATTCAATCTAGTAACTCACCTTATGGGTCACCCATCATAGTTGTACCAAAGAAGGATGGGACTTGGTGAATGTCTATCAATTACATAGCATTAAACAAGATTATACTCAAGAATTCATACCCTTTACCTAAGATCAATGATTTATTAGATTAGTTGCAAAACTCAAAATAGTTCACCAAGTTAGATTTAAAATTATGGTACCTCTAGGTTTAAGTGAAAGAATAAGACACCTGGAAGACCTCCTTCAAAACCAAACATAATATATCCGCATACATGCGCATTTAATCAATAGTGAATATGGATAATCTCAAACTATATGAGCTTTCATGTTGGATTAGGGGAGAGGTAGGTCCTACCTTCCATTAACGATTTAGCACTAGATGCTCACGGAAATTGGTAGAGGACACGATTTAAAAAGAGGATTCTATAACTACTTTGGTGGATTGAGTTGAGAGAACAACTTCCATGCAAAGCAAAATGGTACTCCAAGGAAAAGGTGGATGAAAATTTCCCTCATCTAGTTTAAAAGAAAATATGGGGACCAAAATCCTCGAGAAATTAGCAAGTATGATTTAGATTGGATCATTATATATTTATCATCTATCTCTATACTTTCATAGTGGAAAAATTGGAAGAATCAACTTGCAGGGTCACTTTTACCAATGAGTCTTAGTTTGGGAAATTGGGGTCTAAAATGATGTTTTTTGGGTCAAAACTTTCTCGATTTGGTACTGGAAACAAGGACATTGATCTTCACTTAGATCCCTTTCTAATGGTGCAAAAATCATGTCAATCAAAGTTCATATGCAAAATTTATGCCTCCCACAAGTTAACCTACCTTACTGACCACCATGGTATGAGTAGATGCCTTGTATGTAAGTTTTAACCCTGTACAATTAATTGTTGCAAATATATTCTTAGTAAAACAAAAAATATCCTATGGTACACACACATGAACATAAAGATTTTACCCTATAAATGAAAACTAAGAAACCATAAATATTTTTCAGTATATTCATCTTTACAACATTGATATATAATTGGTTGCACCCATAAACCACTTATCTATTTACCCTAAATTGGAATACAATCTTAGTTCCTTAATTGGAATTACAAAACCATTGACGAAACCACCATGTGCCACAAAATCGTTAAAAGTGAAAGACATGAGTAGAAAACTACTAAAAATGGATGCAAAAAGCCACCCATTTTTTTCAAGGACGCTACCCCTGAACTCTTGCACAAGGGGGCTTCTACCCCCTCCTACATCTGGCACACCATACAATGTATGAGGATGGTCGTGAGAAGAATATAATACATACCGAAAAAATGTTAGCCTTTGTCACTCATGCATATGGGGCTAACCATGTGTGGACTTTAAAGAAGACTAGAAGGTTCAAACTCATAACTCTAGTTGAGGGTTGAGGAAGTCAAACCTTACCCCTGGTTGGATATTGGGCTATGTTAAATATCTAGCCACTAGGAAGAGTAGGGTTTTCATTCTATGTTGTTGTATTTTGTTCCATAGTTGAGTAGAGCAACTAGGAGTGGGAAGTTAAAAATCATAATAGAAGGGATTAAGGTTTTGTAGCAACCTTACAGGCCACGTGTCCTAGATAACTCCATAAAGAGTACTTTTTCTTTTGTACTTGCATTTTACCATCCCAAACAAAAAAAGAGCAGAGAAAGCTCACCTTCTAGGTGGGTTTTCTCCATTAAGGGTTTCCAAGAAAAAATTGTGTCTATTGTGGATGGTGTCTATGTGTATTTTTATATGTTCTATATTTCTTGCATTTCAACTAATTTATTTGATCACAAAAATCAGTAAATAAAGAATCTAAGAACTAAATGGAATTAGCATTCAAAGTAAATGTATCAGATTTGTTGTGACAAATCATTCTAGTGGAATATCCACTTTAGTTTACAAATCATGTTATAAGAGAGGTTAGTATCTTTTGTTTATTAAAAGATAGATGATTATATCGACTCTATCCTTGTAAACCCATTCGTAGAAGCTAAGTATGTGAAACTTTGGATATGCTTGGGCTTCAGGATGTTACAATTATAAGAGCATGCACAAAGATAATTCCACCTCATGAAGCTCCATGGATTTGTGCTTATGGGGAGGTGTTGAAACACCAAGTTTACCACATATACGAATCTTCTAGAGATAGTTATTCAATAGTTAAAGGTCAGCTAGATAAGTTGATTAGTCAATTGGACAAACCAAAGATGGTCTTGACTTAGCCAAGTCATGCATAACTCAAGGTAGGGAAGTAGGAAATTAGAAAGTATACATGAGGTAATCAAAGATGGTTATGTCTTCCTTATCCTTGGAATTAATTATTATTTGGGTTATATAGAGATGATCTAGTGGATTAATCCAGAAATCACATTTATTGTATTTTTCCATGCATTAAGTTGTACTCATTCATGCTCGAGTGTTATAATTGTATATATTGATACCATCTTTTCTTTGAATTCACTGTTCTTCACTTCTACAATTCCATTGTTTTCTAACGAATTGGAGCCTTGTCCTTGATATAATCTGAGGCCAAAGGTTGGCATAACTTCAAATTATTTGTTCATATTACTATCCTTCTTCATTGTCATTTTTCCTCATGGCTTTAAGGATGGGTCATATATGAATGGTCCCAAATATATAATCCATAAAATATTATCCACACAATAAAATCCTAAAGTATTTAACATATTCATTGACCCTGATCATAATTAATTTTCCCATGACATTAAGATCTATGCAATTTTTAAAGCTTTGAAACAATGGCGACACTACATATTGGATAAAGAAAATATTATTGATTTTGACAATAAGCATTTGTAATTTGTGTACACATATAGTGGGTTTCAAAGCTTTCTCTACACCAAATAGATGATATACATGCAATAATTCCACCTAACGATCAAGCATAAATGTTGATCATCCTATTTCACAACATATTGCTTCATCAATGAACACATTGTAAAATATTTTGGAAAGCCCTGGACATTTGACTTGTAACTGCCAATGCTAATACATCATAAACCTAACATTTATGAAACCTTGTGCATACCTCCTCTTAAGAAAATGTAGCACAAAGGCAATTTGCTTCATTGCTTTAGAAATTTGTGGACCAATGATAGTAAAGTGTGACAAACTTATATGAAAAGCACATTACTCCAAATTAGAAAACCACTTCGATGTCCACGACATTCTTGCATTTATTTGGAAATACTTTTATTGCCCCCACCATTATAGAGAAATGGATAAATGTTTGTATTGTTTTTGTTGCAACAAAATTGAATAAAAAGAAGAAGGTACTTGCACACCATTATACATCCCTCAATAGCCATAAGGTTATGTCTCCATGGATTTTATGATATTCCTACCAACAACATGTGGAATCCATGATGCACTTTTCAATGTTATTGACATGTTTTCAAACATGGCTATCCTTGCACTATACATACAACACACCAAAATTCTCTTCTATCGTGTATGAGTTTACTTAAAAGTACCAATCGTAGCGTCAAAACATTGTTCAACTAAGTTTATTAGTAACTGTTGAAAGGCCATTTGTCAAAGGATCTTAGCTCGAGTGGTTTGGTGAATAGTTTGTTTCCCGAACTGTGTGGGTTCAAGTCTCCGGAGACATGTTGTAATTGGTTAGTTTGTGGCATTTATGAGATAGTTAGTATCTGGTGTAATAGTGGCATCCAATCTCTTTTAAAGTTAAAGATTGTCCATAAATTCTCATTCCAATTTTAAAACAAACAAACAAACAAACTCTTGAAAGTCCATTTGGGGCATGTTATAACAAGGCATGTAATGTCTACCACCTTTCACCCATAGATAGAAGGGTAAACAAAAGTCACAACTACATGGTAGTACATCTACTACACATGTACGATCATAGACATCCATACACTTGGGATGACAACTTTACCCTTATCCTTAAAAACTACAAGATCACTTAACAATTACATTTGGCTTATGACTACTTATTGGCTTTGGCATTGTTTTTTCCCTTTATTCTTGTAAGCTAGAGTGGAAATCCCCACAATTACAAGTCATATTATTTGATATAATAATGATCAATTACATGGCTTATTGACCCTACCAATTATGCATGCATCCTAGCAACAACTTTCACCTATAACGAGTAATAGAGTATTCTAGCACAACTATGTGCAACACATCCTAATTGGAGTATTTTTTTACCTACAATGCCAATAAATGTGGCATATACAATGCCAATCACTACATACACTTGTGAATGAATGCATAAATAAATTGACAAAGCTCTGCCTTCACTAAACAAATTTACAATATTTGGTGCTAATCTAGACACATTCTAACATAAACAATCAATAGGTTTGAGCAACACCATGACAAGCATTTGGATGTTGCATAACTTATCAACTGGAATAAGGTTGGACTTCATGTACACAAGGAAATATTAAGTGGTCAACATTACAAGCTTTATCCACTATGACAAAGTCCATACAATATCATACAATAATGTGGCAATTATGCTTTTAAGTTTGATCTGCCACCTTATCCTAGTCTTCATCCATATTTCAATATGGAACATCCATGATATTATAGTCATCCATTAATTGAGCATAGCACTACATGTCCAAACCTTTAATCAACATTGATCATAATTTTTATATGCCCATGCACTCTAATCAGATCATAAATATGATGACAAAGAGTACTCGTGGGAAGTCCATTCTAGTCTTTAGAGTTGCAAAGGAAACATAGTGCCAAACACAAACCAAGTATTTCACACTTGAACAAGTGTGCCAATTGTTTCCTCGTTTTTAGTTCAATGCAATGGGAATGAATTCTTTTACACCTCATATAGATGCACACGAAGGGTCTTTTGACATGAGCAACATTGCAAGTATTATTTTTACCAAAATCTATAATCTTTCCTTGCATAGTTTTTCTATGTTAACATCATGCCAAACTTTCTCCATGTTAATGATAATATAACCTCCACATTATATTCACTTTTTTTCACTATTCCATTAATGACACCAATAATCAATCTATGTCGAGTCAATGAAAACTCAACATGTTACTTTAAAATCAACTCACAATTAAGAAGGATCATGCACGTGACAAAGTGAACAATCAAAGTTTGTTATCACAAGGATTGTTCCTGAGACAATGATGAAATTTGGGCAAGAGAACTTGACCCATAACTAACTCAATTTCTAGGAACAAGGTGGTGATCAACCTTGTGCACTATGCTCAAGATTGGCCCTTAGGGACCACCTTAGATGAGAATTAATCATCCACGTATTCACATAATTTATATCATATGACATTGTATTTTTTCTTATAATCTCATGGGTCTCTAAGCTCAACAATTCTTAGAGTTCTAAGTTTTATTGCCTTATACATATAATGATTATTCTTATAACCTTTTGCACATACAATTATGAGCGCATAACACGAGTTTCCAATGTTTTGGTTGCCATTTAATTGTTACTTCATATGTGAACTAATAGGACGTATATTTTAATCAATCTCTTGTTCTCATGTGCTCAGTGCGAAATTAGAAAGAAGATGAAGTGGAGAATAATAATTAGACTTGTTGTTAGAGATTGGTTAGTGTTTGGTCATAAATAAGAAGTTAGGTATAATATAAATGACACAATTAAATGTAACATGCCATTTTGCACACCTGAATAATAAACACAATTCTACGTAGAAGATAATGATATTTTGGACTATGGAATGATGACTCTCTTATATTTTAGTTTCTATTATGTTATTCTATGTATTAATTCATGCTAGAGATTTCTTTCCTAGCTTCCATAGCCAAGGCAAGTGAGAAGGCACAATCCCCTCCAAATTCAACTTTCATAGTCAATATCCAATAAGAAGCAACTCCCTTGGGACAATGGCATGGATGTTGATTTCCCCCCTATAACAATGCCTGAATATCTCTTAAAGCAACTCACAACAATATAGATTTTTTAGTTTTTTAATTAGACTAATTCACATCAACATGGCCTTATCCCCTTACGAGATCCATTAGGAATCCACCCCACAAGCTACGACACACTATTGTAGTAGGGGTTCATTCAACTCCTCATAGTTTTTAAGGGGCACTCTAGTAGTAAAGGATTGCAAATGATGAATCCACTCAACTCAAAGCTAATGAGATCCAGTGCTATGGCGGCAAAAATTACCCAACAGTTCCAACAACAACACTTTTCCATATATCATAAATCATGGACACAACCTTACTTGAACATCCTTGTTTTGAAGCTCTATAACCATTATGGCTCCTTGGCTTAGATTAGCTACAAGATTCAACATGTCATCACTTTTTGATTATCAATTCCTAGTTTGATCTTTTCCCTAAATTTACAATCTTTACATCATTGTGTCACACCTCATACACTCCAACATACAAAACCCAACACCCGTGCACCTTGCTATGTAATATAAGGTAGGAACACTCACAACTATCTCATTGGTGATTGTTTTCTTCCCATTATAATGATTTTTTTAAACACAACCTCACGACCTACCATATTTCTCACTAAATAATCAAAATATGCGCCCCTCATCATTGTTTTGAGCTCAAATTTGTTATTGGTGGGTTCTCATTGAGAAGTAAAACATTGCATACACAATTTCCTCCATATTGATTTCCTAAACAACCTAATATTCAATTAAATGCTACTCAATGCAGTGGTTGACACCCCCCCCCCCCCCCC
>APFE030153712.1:53661-97541 GCA_000404065.3 Pinus taeda
AACTGCTTATGAAATGAGAAAGGGAGGTCCATCAGATAGAAGAGAAGCTGCTTTCAAGGTGTCAGGCAAAGGAGATTACTATGAAGCAAGTCACGTACCAGAAGAAGAAGAAGAAGAATCAAATTTTGTCAGAATCTTCAAAGGGGTTCTGGAAGGTTCAGAGGTAAGTTACCTTTTAAATGCTTTGCTTGTGGAAGAGTAGGTCATTATGCTGCAAAATGTCCTTATAAGGATAAAGGAAAGGAACCTGCTAGATGAAACAAGAAACAAGGTGCAAATAAGAAAAGCTACTACACTCATGAAGATAGTGATGGTCTATCAAATAGTGATGAATATGAACAAGGTAATGAATATAAACTGTTAATGGCATTCAAAGATGATGATTATATCGATGCTATAGATGTGGATAACCTTTTTGAAGAAATTACTAGACTCAAGAGATGTATAGAAGAAAAGAATATGATCATTGATACTCTACAATTTCAAATTGATGAAAAGGAAAAACATTTTGAAAAGTTAGAAAGTGAAATTGTTGCTCTTAGAAAAGAGATTGAGAAAACAAAAGCTATTAATCTTAAGTTTGTCAAAGGATCTGAAACTTTGGATGAGATTATCAATGTACAGCGTTCTCCTCTAAACAGAACAGGTATGGGATATAATGGAGAAACTTCTCAAGTATCCACTTCAAAAAGTTATCTTGATGCAGCAAAAAGGAGTGAGCAAAAGCACAATGGAGACTATCAGGTAAAGCAGGGACAAATTGCAAACAAGGCTATCAGGGGCAATCTGTTTTAAGAGTGAACAAAAGCTACAACCAGCCACAGGTAAAGTCTTCTCAATTTGGTTCAAGAATGAATAACAATAGAGATTACAATCACTTGGCCGGTAGATTTGATAACCGCAGAAGTTTCTTCAATGGACAATGTTTTTCTTGTCATAACTTTGGTCACAAAGCAGCTCAATGTGTTGCATATAAGACAATCATGACTAGAGAAGCTCAAAAACAAAGAAGTATGACCGGGATTACAAAAAAGACCTACAACAACTTTTCAGCTCTTGAAAATGAAGTTGAATGTTCTATTTGCAATAACTTTGGTCATGAAGATTCTGAATGCAGGAGCAGTTTTCAGCAGAAAAAGGAACAAGCCTCAAGCACCAAAACATGGAGAATAAAGGAACCACAAACAGAAAGATGTGGGATAGCATTTTATGCAGAGGGACAAGAAAATCTATGGTACATTGACAATGGATGTTCGAAGCATATGACAGGTGAGAAAGAAAAACTTGAGTCTTACTTTGCTCTAGAAAAGGGAAAGAAAGTTTCTTTTGGAAATGATACTCCTGCAACTATAAAAGGAAAAGGCATTGCTCGGTTAAAAGAAAAGGTCAAGGCTGGAAATGTTTTGTATGTTGATGGATTGAAGCATAATCTTCTAAGTGTCAGCCAGATGTCTGATCAAAGAACCTAGGTAATATTCAGGTCAAATGGATGTCTTGTTCGTGATCTTGATACAGGTAAAACAGTGATCAAAGGCAAAAGAACTCCAAATAATCTGTACATAATTGAAGAAGAACAACAACAATGCTATCTGAGCAAGGATGATGAGCACTGGTTATGGCAACGGAGGTTGGGGCATCTAATTTTCACAAATAAGGAAAGCATGCAAATATCAGGCAGTACACGATCTTCCAGATATCAAAATTCCTGACAACACCATATGAAAATCATGTCAGTTTGGAAAACAAACCAGAACTAACTTTCCAGAGAAGGAAGGATTAGCTAGCATGCCTCTTGAGCTAGTACATACAGATACATGGGTCCTTTCAGGAAAAGAACACCTCGAGGAGAAGAATACTTGATATTATTCATTGACGATTTCTCTAGGTTTGTCTGGTTAAGACTTATGAAGCACAAAGATGAAGCATTCGAAAAATTCAAATCCTTTAAAGCCTTGGTTGAAAATGAATCAGGTCACAAAATTAAGTGCCTCAGATTCGACAGAGGTGGGGAGTTTACCTCAAATGAATTTTTCGATTTCTGTGAAGAACATGGGATAAGAAGAGAATTCTCTAAAGCTAGAACTCCTCAGCAAAATGGAGTGGTGGAAAGAATGAACAGAACAGTCCAACAAATGGCTCGTGCTATGCTTGATGAGTCAGGAACTCCTGGAACTTTCTGGGGTGAAGCTGCTCATGCTGCGGTGGTTATTTTGAACAAAACAAATGTTCGGGTGAACAACACTCAAACTCAAACTCCTCATGAGCTCTGGAAAGGTAAGACTCCTTCGGTAAAGCACTTCAAAATCTTTGGGAGAAAATGCTATATTAAGAATACTGATGAGCAGCTTGGCAAACTTGAACCTAGAGCAGATGAAGGCATTCTTCTTGGTTACTCTCCACATAGCAAGCATACAAGTGCTACAATAAAAGACTTGGCAGAATTATTGAAAGCATTGATGTAGTGGTTGATGAGAAGGGATACATCCCTAGACAAGTACATCATGAAGACATCGAAAAAGATGAAGGCTACCCTCAACAACAGAATGATGAAGAAGCTCAAGAAGAAGCTCAAGAAGAACCAGAGGAGTAGACAAGAATAGAAGAAAAGACTCCTTCCAGATATGTTCAGAAGAATCATCCAGAATATCAGATTATGGGGCAGAAAGAAGTAGGTGTACAAACAAGAAGAACAGTTGCAGAAGCCTCAAAGCTATTTGGCATTACTCTCCTCTACCAAACCACAAAATGTGAAAGAAGCATGCAAATATGAATGTTGGATAAAAGCAATGGATGAAGAACTTGAGCAAATCGAAAGGAAAAACACTTGGGAACTGGTTCCTAGACCAAAGGATAAGAATGTTATCGGAACAAAATGGGTCTTCAAAAATAAATTGAATGAAAATGGAGAAGTAATTAAAAACAAGGCCAGACTTGTTTGTAAAGGGTATGCGCAGCAAGAAGGAATAGACTTTGAAGAAACATTTGCTCCTGTTGCAAGACTTGAGGCCATCCGAATGTTCCTTGCTCTCTCTTTCAAAACTTCAAAGTATTTCAAATGGACGTGAAATCAGCCTTTCTGAATGGAGACTTGGAAGAAGAAGTATACATTGAACAACCCGATGGGTTCATTCTTGGAAATGATCCAAATCTTGTATGCAGATTGAAAAAGGCTCTCTATGGGCTCAAACAAGCTCCAAGGGCTTGGTACTATCGTTTGGATAAATATCTTCATCAACAAGGTTTTTCAAAAGGATCAGCAGATAGCAATCTTTATATAAAAGTTGAAAATGACAAATTGCTAATACTTGTTGTGTATGTAGATGACATTATTTTTGGCAGCAATGAAGAAGAGATGAGTCAAAGCTTTGCCTTGGTCAGAAAGAATTTGAAATGTCCTTGCTGGGAGAACTAACATATTTCCTTGGTTTGCAAATCCAACAAAAGGAAGGAGGAATTTTTTTATCTCAAACCAAGTATCTCAAACAGATCTTGAAGAAATATGGCATGGAAGATGCAAAACCAGTATGTACACCCATGGTCACAGGATGTAGCCTCAGTGCAAATGATGAATCTGCAGCAGTACATCACCCAACCTACAGATCTATGATCGGAAGTCTACTTTATTTGACAGGTACCCGACCGGACATCATGCATGCAGTAGGAATAGTTGGTAGATTTCAGGCAAATCCAAAGGAGACTCATCTTCAGGCAGTAAAGAGAATTTTCAAATATCTTCAAGGGACACAAAATTATGGCTTATGGTATCCTAGAGATACAGATCTCACACTTCATGCTTATACAGATGCAGATTGGGCCGGAAGCGTGGATGACAGGAAGAGCACAAGTGGTGGTGCGTTCTTTATGGGTTCCAGATTAGTATCTTGGTTTAGCAAGAAACAGAGTTCAATTGCCTTGTCTATAGCGGAAGCGGAATATGTCGCTGCTGCATCTTGCTGCACTCAACTCCTTTGGATGATGCAGACCTTGCAAGATTTTCAAATCACTTGTACACCACCTATCTCTATCTTATGCGATAACACAAGTGTAATCAGCATCTCAAAGAATCCTGTCATGCATTCAAAAACCAAGCACATACCAATCAAGTATCATTTTCTCCGGGAACAAGTGCTTGAACAGAAAGTCAAGTTGGAGTATGTTCCTTCTAAGAAACAAGTTGCTGATATTCTCACCAAACCATTGCCCAGGGAGACTTTTGAATACCTCAGGCAAAAGTTGGGGGTTGTTGATGCATCATCTTATTGTTGAGACTCTTCTGATTGTTGGTTGTACGCATGATTCATCTGGGGTATATCCGTACATGTGCTGGGTTGCGGCACAGGTTCACGGGGAGAATATAATGCATTGTTGGCATTATGGAGGATGTACAAAAGGAGATCATGGGAGCTGGTCTGAATATAGCTGCAATATGTCTCTATCTCTTTCTTGGTCATTCATGGTGTCTGGTGGATTATGGTTCTTCTTTGCAGATCTGGTTCATATTCAGGGGGAGCATGTTCTTAGGGGGAGCATAACCCTTTGCCCTTGATGTCAAAGGGGGAGAATGTCGCTGAAGTTTTTTGAGGTTGCCATCAAGTCCAAAGGGGGAGATTGTTGGCATTATGTTTCTGGTATGGTTATATGTTACAGATGTTGTACTTGATGGCAACACCCATGGCATGGCTCTCAATATGATGAGAATTAAGAAGTAGGCAGGAGAAAAGTTCACAGAATTTTATGCAGAGAAAAGTTTATAAAAGTTTATTTCATGTGGAGAAAAGTTCACGGAATTTTATGCAGAGAAAAGTTTATTTCATGTGGGAAAACTTACCTTTGGTCCATGGTAGTTAGTCCTTGGAATTTGAACCTATGGTTTTTGGACCATGGCATCTCGACAGACGTGTTGATCCCTAGTATTGAGTTGATGGTATTGGTTTGTTATGGTTTTGGCCCGTGGTATTGGTCCATGATTTGAGGAAGAGCTTGCTATATAAAGAAAAGGAGATCATTTGGCTGAGGTATGCTTTTGGGTTGAATATCTTAAGATCTAAAATATTGGGTTATTGTTTCAAAAGCTCGATCTATATGAAAGTGAAGTGGAAAGCGAATCTGTGAAGGGTGATCTCTCGAGCATTGCAGCTGCGGAAGTGCGGAGGCGCCGCAGGAGACGCCACAGAAGGCGCCGCAGGAGACGCCGCAGAAGGCACCGCAGGAGACGTCACAGGAGTTGCCGTAGGAGACGTCACAGGAGGCGTCGTAGGTGACGTCACAGGAGGCGCCGCAGGAGACGCCACAGGAGGCGCCGCAGGAGACGCCACAGGAGGCGCCTCAGGAGACGCCACAGGAGGCGCCGCAGGAGACGCCACAGGAGGAGGCGTCGTAGGAGACGTCACAGGAGGCGCCGCAGGAGACGCCACAGGAGACGCCGCAGGAGACGCCACAGAAGGCGCTGCAGAAGGCGCCGCAGGAGACGCCACAGGAGGCGCCACAGGAGACGCCACAGGAGGCGCCGCAGGAGGCGCCGCAGGAGACGCCACAGGAGGTGCCACAGAAGGTGTTCTGGGTTTAGTTTTCTGTTATTGTGGATCTGGTTATCTGGGTGACTTACTGGTACTTGATGATCATTTGATATTTATGGATCTAGTTTTGAAAATTTATGAAAAGTGGTCCTTGAAAGAAAAGAAGTAGGGGGTTGTAGCTCCCTTCCAGGAGAGACTGGAAAACGAGAAAAAGTTGTAGCTCTCTACGGGTTGCAACCTGCGTACTGGTAAAGGACTGCACCACTACAAGACCATTGTAATAGGAGTTTCTAATTTGAAAGAAGATAGAGACATATTGCAGCAGGTGGTTTTCATCCACATTGGGTTTCCACCTTATATCTGGTGTTCTTTTATGTGACTGTCTGTTTTTCTTGTTCATGCTCATTGTTTTATGGTACTGATATGCAAAAATAATTCAAAGTATAAATAAGGAAGAATTGTTAAAAAGACTAGATAATACTGATTCAACCCCCCTCTCAGTATCATTTTCAACAACTTCCACTGTGTCGTAGCTCCAGAGCCAAAACCCTCGTGAGCTGCCATAGTTTCCGTCACCCACTTTGTTGACCTCCCTCTTACCAACATACATCGCCCAAACTTCTAACCAAAACAAGTAATCAACCATCCTTCTTATCATAATCGTTGCCCCATCTAGATTGTTCTCCCTGCAAGTGTACGAGGTGATTAAATCATGGATTAATTAAAGCATGTGTGCCGCATGCTGGAGGGGGAAAGCCCCGAGGACCAACTTTAGACCATTTGTCCACCCTCATCAAGGGAAAATATTTTCATTGTTTTGAACAAAATGTTTCTTATTACTTTTTTAATAAAAAAATATAAAATCAATTTAACAAAAATAATCATAAATCAAATATTTATTTTACTAGATTTATGAAATACCAATACCACTAACATAAAATAAATAGTTGATATTAATAAAACAATTTAAAAACTTGAAAATTTAAAGAAAGAAAGAAAGAAAAATATTTTAACATCCACGAGACTAAAGATAGCCTATGGGAAATATTGTTTCTTCATTTGGTTGATATATTTGACCCTTTTCCTGTGAAGCCTCACAATAAACGCTCCCAACTTCTCAACAAAACCCTCGCTAAAAAGATTATCCCAAGAGCTAGCTGCCAAAATTTATGCATAACTTTCCTTGTTGTCTTTGAAGGCCTTGCATTATAAAATGGAATGATTTTCTATTTCCACTTTTCTGGAAGAACAAAAAATACATACTCTTTCCTCCCACACTTCTTTTGGCCTTTTCCAGCGCCCTGTTTCACAACAGAGCTGATGAGAATTAGTCCTTAATTGAGCAATAAGAATTTTGGCTCTCCAATAAATATTGGCCTCTATGTACACTTTTTGTTGATGATTATGAGTGAGATTAAACACTTCAATATAATACTTTTTTTTCCTCCCTAGTTCCTTATCCCAAGTATGCTTGTGGAACTTATCCATAACAAAAGCTTTTATCTCTTTATTGTTTATGGGACATGTGTTCAAGAAAATACCCCATTTACTAAATCATTTGTTATTTTGCTGCATCCAAGTCTTTTTTCTTTTGCACAATATGTCATTAAAGACAACCTTAGGCCATCTGCCCTCTTCCATTTGCCCAATTTTTTTTAAATACCTTATGACTCGCACCATAGCAATTGCTTCAATAGAGCAACCCCTATTTCACTTAACAAGATAACATAAGGAACTACACTTTTAATTTTGAATTTGTTTGTAATCAAATGTTTCTGAACTTTCTCAATTTGATTCCTTTGCATGGCAGATGTACTGGCCCATAATTCACAACCATAGAGAATCACTAGAATCACTAGAAGCCCAAAAAGAGTTTGAGTGGTTTTCTAGTCCCATAACTTTGTCTCTTTACACCTATTTTGAAAAGCATAAAATGCTTTCCAACCCCCCAAAGTTATTTTCTTTCAACAACCATCCCAACTTAGATTTTTGTTGCAGTGAATTCCGAGGTATTTGTAATCCACAACTTCTTCTAGAATGCTGCCTTCAAAGTAGAACTTATGCTGGTTATGTTTTTATTTTTTTAGAGAAAGCAACTATTTTCGTTTTGCTAATATTGACTTGCATCCCCACTCTTCTACAAAAATGCTCATGGGATAGTAAATGCTTTGACAAACAAAGAGTAGATTTAACAATGAGAATAAGACCATCTTCGTACAAAAGAAGCTTTATAACAAACTTGCCCAAATAAATACTATCACCCCCTTACAAATCTACCCACTCCTCAAACTTATCATATATAAACCAAAAATAGTGAGAAACCATAGACAACCTTACTTGACCGCGATATACTAAAAAAAAAAAAAAAAAAAAAAAAAAAAAAAAAAAAAACACTTAATATATGATAAAAACAACCCTCAATAAAATACACTTAATATATGATAAAAACAACCCTCAATAAAATACCCTTCAATATATCAAAGATAAAAACAACAAAATAAAATATCCTTCTTACAATAAAACCAAACAATAAATAACCCACCATTTCATTTTACGATCAAACCTAGCAATAATTGACAAACCATTTCATTTGAAAAAAAAACCACTAGAAAAAGAAAAAGCAGAAAAAGCACATATGATCAAATTTCACCAACGGCTCCCCCGACCTAAATTTAACCCGTTGGTAGACCACGAGTACGCTCGAGACACCTTGGAGAAGTTGGCGCCATTTTACTAGCAAAGGAAATAAAAACATATAATACTTGTATTTTTCAAAAATATTCGCCAAATTACCCTGAACATAATATATAGCCTGCTCTTCACCAGCAGTACACGGAATCAGAAGCCATTAGGCTAATCCAGACATTCAAATAGGTCTAATGATTTGTGGGTTTAGGCATGGCTTTATCTTTAACCATTTGGATTGAAAATTGTTGCAAATGGAACTCAAGGAGACAGTAAGAAGCAGTTTTCATGCGGGTGGCCCAGAGAATGATTCATTTTTACAGTTTGTCGATTCAGCACAGTCGATGTTGGCCTCCTTGGGGAAGAATGAGAAGGAGGAAGTGAAAGGAGAAGAGTACGATGGGCCTCCATGGAGCTGGGTCTGCTCTCATATTCTCACAACCTGCAAAGCTTACTCCAGTGGAGTCACTTCTGCCATTCTCTTATCAGAGCTCTTCCAGGTAACGCTAATACCATTCTGTTGTAAGTTTAGTTTTGAATCTTGTAACGCATTTCAGTTCAGAGGAAAAACCACATAAACTGGTTTCCCGGAAGCACTGAACCCTTTATCGTGGAGTTCCTCGGAACCCAACTGGATTGAGGGTTTAAAGGACAAATAACAAATTAACAAAACATAAGCGTAAACCAAATTAGATAAATTTTAGAGAATGAAGTAGAGTCCGATTTCGTATAAAATAAAAAAATAAACAAGTAATCCTGACAGAATCAAATTATATTTCGTCGAATGTTTAAAAACAATAACAAGAGAAGTTATATTAAAATACACAGCAATAAAATCGCTTAAGTAAAACTGTCGGCAATATAAAAATAATCAAATTATGCTTCATCAGCTATTGGAAAACAATGAGAATGGAAATTACATTAAAATACATAGATATTTTATTTTTAACAAGAACGGTTGATTTTTATTTAGCGAAGAAAGGTTGGGCCAGAGTCAAACTACCACATTGAGCTTCAGCTATATGATTTCTGGCGGTTCAGAATTATCAGAATCCGGCTTGATCCATTGGGCATTCGCTGAGAATCGGCTTGTACAATTGTTTCTTATGTGATTACATGGCGATCCTTGATCAGTGCATAGGAGCCTAGAAACAAGGGAGACAGCTAAGAATCCTATTCTGTTTTTCTCTGATAGGATAAGGCTGACCTGACAGTGCCCAAAATCGAATCCTGCAACTCGACAGACTGAATCCTCTGTTTATGAGAACATTGTTGAGCCGATTCTTTATCTCAAAGTTTGAGTGTTGGTCGCGTTAGCAGTGACTAGCCCGTTGTGAGGTTCTTTTTGTGATGCTGGAGCAGCAATGTATCAAGGCCGTGCATCCTCTGCGTTCATCATCGTTAATCAGCGTTTATCAGCATGTATCAGGGCTGTGGATCAACAGCGATCATCAGCGTTCAGGTGTAGTTCAGTTATATGTTGCCTACGCCGAATTTTGGTCACTCATGGAGACTGAATCATTGCATAAGGAGGGCGTAACAATGGTTGCCCTGTGCGTGCACTGCTGGTCTTCTCTGTTAAGGAATAGGATGCCATTCTGTTGCTTCATCATTCTTTGACAGAACACCTTGGGCTGAGAGACATCCCTTATTTGCCCTTATGTCAGCTTCTTTGTTCAGAGTTCAAAGGATATGGTAGAATGAACAGGTAGAGAAGTTCTGCAACAATTTCCCTAGTCTTTCAAGGGTCTTGTTGAGCGCTGACCTATTGAGTTGATCACTTGTGTTTAGGATTTTTATTAGGATTTCCGAATCCCCAAAGACTTGAAGGTTTTTCCCTCTGTTCCCTTGAGCAAGCTGACATGCTTTGAGCAGTCCTAGAATCTCTGCCTGGTTATTAGTGCTCTGTCCTAGGCCCCAACTGAAGCTGTCCTTTTTGTTCCCGTCTGAGGAGTAGATTACTCCCCCTGCCCCTGATATCCCCGGGTTTCCTTTGGAGGCTCTGTCGAAGAATATCGAAACTTTGCGTTGTATTTTCCACCACTTTTGAAAGTCCAACTCAGAGATCCGAAGACACCACTTTGGATTGAGGCAAGGCCGAGAGGGGTTCTTTTTATTGCTGGTCCGCCTTAGGGACTCACCTAGCCAGCTGATCTCTTCAGTGAGGAGCACATTGTCTGGGTTATGAGGTCTATTTTCGTAAGTTTCCAACAATAGAGCTTTGGCTTTGGCAGTCACTACATTGGCAGATTGTAATCTGTTGTTGAAGATGGCTTCATTCCTAGCTAACCACACTTCCCAGCGGATGTATTTTGGAATTGCATTCCAGATTTTGGCCCATGTTGATTTTCTCTTCAAAGTGTGAGGTTGTGCTCTTTCCAGGAGACGAAGAGATTAACTACTGAAAGTTGCACTGGAATTTGGGCATTGAGCCCGAGCATTGCTTGCGACCATGCTTCTTGAGTGAAGGGGCAGTCAATGTCAAATGAACAGATGTTCAATCGTTTCCTGAGCTGAGCAACAGAGAGGGCATCTATGGGATTCGATAATTCCATATTTCACTAAATTATCTCCAGTGAGGACCCTTCTGTGCATGAGAATCCAACAGAAGAAATTAATTTTTGGGAGGCCAAAGGGGTCCCAAACATGCTGCCAAAGCGATGTAGAGTGGATCTAAGGTTGATGATCTTGAAGAGCTACAAAGCCCTGCAATGCTGAGTAAGCTCCGGTCTTTCCCCAACCCCACTTGTCCCTCGAATGGAGATGCACAGGAGCCAGACCTGAGAGGTTCGCTAGCAAGAGGTGAAATTGAAGAAGCAGCCAGTAAGGGGGGTGATGGAGAGCCCAATTGCTCCAGTTCCCTCCGAAGTCCCAAGAGCATATATCGGCCAGCTCATGAATGCCATTCTGAATGAGCCAGTCATGCAAATCTGTAATTTCAGGGGAAAATTTTAGGGGTTGGAGGCCCATGATCTTGTCTTCCCACAACCCAATTCTTTTTCCGTTTCCAGGAATTCTGTAGAGTTGGTCTTTAAAGAACTCCCAACCTCGACTGCATAGCTTCCATAGCGTGGTTCCTTTGTAGGAAGCTCCTTCATCCATATTATTTATTGAGAGCCCATGCAAATACTTTTTAATTAGAACTTGACTTACAGGATGTCTTTGATTTGAGAAGATTTTCCAGAGAATCTTACCTCCCAAAGCCAGATTGGCCAACCTAGGGTCTCTTACTTGAAGTCCGCCTTCAGATATTTGCCTTTTCATTATGTCCCAGCTTACTAGGTGATTTTTTTTTATTCCCCTTTCCTCCTTGCCATAGGAAATTTCGAATCAGCTTAGATGGCTGTTCGGTTATCATTTTTGGAGCTAAAAGAAACGAAGCCTGATAGATTGGAAGGGAGGAGAGAATAGATTTTACCAGAATGAGCTTCCCGACAATGGTAAGCCACTGTCCACCCCATACAGTCATTTTTGCCTTGATTTTGTTGATAATTTGCATCTAATGAGGGGCCTTGCTGGTTCCCAATGTTAATGGCAGGCCTAAGTACTTGAATTTGTCCCAAGAGGTGTAGCCTGTGAAGCCCAGGGCTTGAGCAACCCTGAGAGTAGTGTGCTGGTCTACTGCCCAGACATACACATCACTTTTCCTCTTGTTGACCATAGCTCTGGAAACTCTATAGAAGCTTTGGATTACTTCATTGAAAGCCCTTGCAATTTTAATGGTGGCTCCTCCCATAAGGATAGAGTCATCGTCGAACAAGGCATGATTGATTGGTGTTGTTCTTTTTATCGCCCTGATGCCTGGAAGTGTCCCATTTAGCTTCTCTGTTGTAAGCTTTCGGCTTAGGGAATCTGCCATCAGAATGTACAGGAAGGGGGATAGTGGGCAGCCTTGCCTAATGCCCCTTGAAGCTTTGAAGTAGTTAGCCGGTCTGCCATTTACTTAAGGGGCTATCCAAGGTTCTCCTATACATGCTTTAATCAATTTTATAAAATTAGAACTGAAACCAAATGCGGAAAGAACTTGGAGGAGGAAAGAATGCCTTACTCGGTCAAAGGCGTTCGCCATGTCCAACTTAATGAGCATGCCTTGCTCTTGGCGTTGATGGCTGGAATGAATGATTTCCTGCACCAGAATCACGGTGTCTAGGATATGCCTGCCTTTGACAAACCCACCTTGGTTGGGAGAGATGAGTGTTTCCAGCAACGCCTTTATTCTATTTGCAAGTAACTTGGTGAGAATTTTGTAGGACGCATTACGTAGCGAGATTGGTCTGAAGTGATCAAACGCCACCGGGTTTGCTTCTTTTGGGATTAGCGCTAGGAAAGTGGAGTTTGTGCTTCCTCCCACTTTAGATATTTGGAAGAAGCCTTTGATCATTCGAAACAAATCAGCCTTGACGATGTCCCAACGGATTCTATAGAAGTGAATGGAGAACCCATCGGGTCCTTGAACTTTGTCTGGTTCCATCTTCCATATGACATTGCTGATTTCGTCTTCAGTGAGGGGCTTCAGGAGTCTTGAGTTATCCTCCTCGTTTACTAGACCTGGAACGTGAGTGAGAAAGTCTTGTGATTCCTCATCATCATCCGCACATTCTTCTTTGTACAACTGCTAGAAATGAGAGGTTGCAGCCTCTTTTAACAAAGTTGTGCCTTTGAGAACAACCCCATCCGGTGAGTTGATTTCAGCAATGTGGTTTCTAGAAAGTCGAGTTCGAATTTACTTGTGGAAGAAGGCTAAATTTTTGCCTCCAGACACAAG
Organism: Pinus taeda; assembly: GCA_000404065.3. Taxonomy (NCBI): domain Eukaryota; kingdom Viridiplantae; phylum Streptophyta; class Pinopsida; order Pinales; family Pinaceae; genus Pinus; species Pinus taeda. Next base: position 66,628 of record APFE030153712.1, read on the forward strand.
CCAGAGATTATGCGATTTGAGCCTCAAAGATTCTTCCTCATTTCTGAATGATCGGAGAGTGTTGAGTTGGAGTTCTTGCTCGTTGTGAATTTCTGTGCAGGTAATTCTTGCAACTCCATGCCCCTTTACAAATCGAGCAACTGCTTTATATTCTGTTTTCTATGACTAGTGGGGGAGTTTGTGGGCTTTTTTATCCATTCTTTCAAGGCTGTTTTGGTGGCCTTTAGCTTTTGTTCCCACTCATAGCTGGGTGATCCAAGAACAGGGATGGACCAAGCCTTCTTGATTGTATCCATAAACCCTTTCCTGTCTGACCAGAGAGGGCTGAACTGGAAGGGGATTGGCCCCAAATTTTCCTCTTCTTCCAACAGAAGAAGAATGGGTTTATGATCTGAAGTCAACTTTGGAAGAATTTTTGTGGAAATGATCTTCTTTTTGGAGAGAAAGGTGCTTTGAAGTAAGAATCTGCCCAACCAGGCTGAAATGTGCTTTGCCCCAACTTTGTTATTTGTCCATGTGTAAAGCCCCGTTCTTGGCTTAAAGTCCAGTAAATCCCATTGTTGAATTAGGTCTTCCATGAAGGGAAGGAAGTGGTCCCTGCTATTGGTTCCTCCTTTTTTTTCCTTTTGGTCAAAGATGTAATTGAAGTCTTTTGCTAGAATTATATTCTGGAGGGAGTAAGCTTCAAGGAAATCAGACAGGGTTTGAAAGCAATCTTTCTTTTCTGCATAGAGGACATGGACATAAAGATTAAAGAGAGCAAAGGTAATGTTATTATCAAGGTGCCAGAGTTCAGTGTAAATCCAAGGAGCTTTCAAATTGAAACTTATCTTCCTCCCAAAGAGTGGCAAGCCCACCACATGTACCCCTTGCACTTACTGCTTTTCTGGCTTTTTGTTTTCCATTTTACTTTGTTGAGATCAAGAAGGGCTTCCCCTTCTATTTTTAGTCTCTTGGAGCATGAGGATCTCGGGAAATTTTGATTTCAATAGGTTCTTGACTGCTTCAGCTTTTGAGGGATTCCCCAGTCCTCTGCAATTCCAAGAGACTAATTGCATTATTTGCTAGCAAGGGGGGGGGGGGGGCAGTGCCTCCCTTGGGAGGCTTGGTTCTAGTATTTTTGCCGATGGACATCTCAATTGTGGGCCGACAGCCTTGCATTTTTTGTCTCTCTGCCTCTTCTTCTCTTGCCTCTCTATGCGATTTCCTTCCAACTCTTTTCGAAGGCCTCTCGGTTGTCTCATCTTCCGAGGATCCAAAAATCTCTGGAGTCTTCTTCCTTGTCATACCTGCATAGGTTGGGGAGCTAGAGACACCTCTTGGAGTTTTGGTTTGAAGAGGGCCTGATTCCTCTTGCCTTTTATCTTTTTCCATAGTAATGGCTTGCTGTTCAGTTTCTTCATCTGCTTGATCTGGAAGTTTTTCTGATGTACTGAGTATTTCAAAGGGGTTGATGGGTATGTTTGCTCTTGGAGGGACTGAACTCCCCTCCCCTTGTACTATGGGTGGAGCACCACTCCCCGTGAACACTTCTTTCCCTTTGATTCTGTTGTTGTGCTTAGTTGTTGTTGATTTCTGGACTTGAGTCCATTGATCTCCTTTCGCATTATCGACCCCACCTTTGATTTCTTTTTACAATGCCTGGCAAAGTGCCCATAGCCATGGCAATGCCAGCATTTAAATGGGAGTTGCTCATAATCTAGCACTTGGATGTGAGACCAGTCGACCATCGTACGTTTTATAGCTTCAGGGAGGCCTTCCTCTAGGTCAACTTCTACACAAATTCTCGTTCAAGAGTATTGGTCCGTCCTTTCTGCTCGATCGATGTATTTGCCAAGTTTATTGCCTATGGTTTCTAAGGATTTGGGGTTCCAGCAGTGCAGAGGTAAATGGGGCAAGCACACCCAGACGGGGACAACCAAGGGTACATCCTGAGTCAGGTCGAAGTCTGGAGTTCATTGGTTCAGGTACAAACCCTGAGGACCCATGAAATACAAGCCATTTCTGAATATGAGGTTCCTGTCTTCTATCGATTCAAATACGAATACAAAGAAGCCTTTGCTGATGAAGTGACTTTTGATTCCTTCCTTGACAAGAGATTGCCAGTTCCTTTGCACCCAGGCATCTACAACTTTAGGCGAGGGCCATAGCCCAATGAACTACCCAATAAGCCCTCTTTCTGCTAGGTTCAAAGCTGCTTTGCAGGGTTCTTCAACTGGCAGAGCAACTGTGGGGATGGTTTCCATTCTCTTGACAAACTTCTGTTGGTTTTCATTTGTTGGCCATTTATTGCATGCCACTACTAGTTCCCGAAACATGGATAGCTCAAGTGGAAGGGAGGATCCAGTGCGCGGCTCCCTCCTGGGGCCATGGCAATGGTGTTGCGCTCAATCTCTCACTGTGTCGGCTCCTCTCGCGCGTAGTGCTCTCCCGTCAGACTGTTTTTTTTCTCGTTACATAGATATTAGAAACACACAAATTGCCTGAATTAATCTGTAGCAATGCTATCAGGATTCAAAATTGGTTGAAGTGGGATGGAACCAACCTGTTTGGACCAGTTTGGGCAGTTTCTGGTCTGAATTGTGATTCAAACTGGTTAGAACCAACTAGTTCAAGAAAATACTGGCTGGTTTGATCAGCGTTGTACTGGTGCATCCCCATCCCCTAAAAAAAAAAAACCTAGAAAAATCAAACGCTGTAGAACTACCTTAAAACCTATTTTCATCTATTTAATGAGGCCGTCCCTCTTTTGTGGATGGACTTATCTTGTATGACTTGCAGCTGCTTTCACGGCCACAGGGTATGGATATTGGTGGACCTTTAGGCATATTGAGTCTAGGTATAGAGCATATCCATGCAAAGAATGTAGAGGATCTAGGTTCAGATGCTTATGTAATTTGTTTTGATTGTAGACTATATGATGGTTATTTTTGGACGTTAGAGGCCATATAGAGCCTCAATGTTCATGTATTTTGGTTTAAATTTCTATTGTACTTGGTTTCATTTTGCTATCTATACCCTTACAATGCTATATACATGAGAAAATTTTGCATATTTGATGTCTAATGGTTTGGACTTGGTATCTATTTTGAAAAAATTATATGATTGTTGGCCGATTTTTTTACCTTGTTCTGTCATTTAGGGTTGACCGGTTTGTTTTTTATAACATTGACTTGTAGGTGATATTAATGTTATTAGAACCAGACTAGTCATTGAACCGGCTAAACCCAAAAATGTGATTTGGAAAAACGTTGGACCAAAAAACTATGTTACCATTCAACCAAAAAATACATAAATATTCAAATTTTGGAAAAAAACATATATATGCATGTGTACAGTGTTTCCCTATGAATCCAAACCATTATACACAAGTTTCTCATACACATAGCAAGCAAGGGTGCATATATCCAAAATAGCACCAAGTGCAATCCATCTCTGAACCAAAAATACATCAAAAAAGAAGCTGTAAATGGCCTCTAGATTCCAAAAAGATCATGCTACCACAAATAACTACATATAACCAAAATATTGCCTATGTCAGGATCCTCATCATCAAGATCACCCTCTAAGCATTGAAATAAGACAAAAAAGCTTAACATGTCAAATTGAGATTTTGTTTGAGTGATGGGTACATTTTTACTTAGGTTCATGAGTCATGACAAAGGAGTTCAACGATCAATGCCAATAACATCGAGGTGCATAGAGGGCTTGGTGCTCTTTATTAAATGCTATTGCCATACCCTTATACATGATAGAATCCAATGGAAACATTACAATAACTCCAATCTTGAAATCCTGAAAACTGTTAAGTTTGTTGGATTTTGAGTGGGATATGAAATTTTACTTTCTCTATATGAAATCCAATGAGGTTGGAACCACTCTCAAACATCTTGAAACAATTAATGGTAATATTAAAAATTAAAAAAATGGGTCTTTTACTTTAAGAATTTAACATTACCATTAATCACATAGCATTAGTATGACCCTAGGGTTTAGTATTATGTTACCCCACTCATAAATTGTTGTTGTTGTTGTTGTTTTTTCATGAGTGCCGAGGGTCCTTAGCTACATTGTATGAAACCGGCCATTTCCATACAAAACCTATCAGTTCAATAAAAAAAGGCCAATTTGGCATCGAATTGGCCTTATTTGGTTTGGGGCAGCCGGTTGGACTGGTTTTCTCTCCAAATCGGTCAGACCTGCCGATTTTGATAACACTAGGCAATAATAAATATATGATCTCGAGTGGCAAAATTTACATCTGAGACTTCTTGCTCTAATCTAATGTGATTTTCAGACTTATCTAACTAAGCAAGTTGAAGTGGTTTGCTCAATATCTGATTGATCCATCAAAAAGGGTACTATTGCAAAAATGACTGAGAATACAACTTTTTTAAAGTTTTCACCACAACAATTCTAGAGTGATTGTTTGCAATACCCTTGACTTTTTTAAAGTTTTCTCCTCAACAATTCTAGAGTGATTGTTTGCAATACCCTTGAATTTTGTTGCTTTAGTATATAATGTAAATATTTTTGTAATTACTAGGTTGTCTTTGTGGCGTCCTAATTTGTAAATGGGAGTTCAAGATTGAGGCCCCATTAATAAGGTGCCCCCAAATATTAAAGAAGCATAAAGTACTCTTTGATATTAGTGAGCAATGCTGATTTATGTAGCTCAGGCAGGTACTTCTGCACAAGCCTTGTGTCTAGGCATGGAAAAGTCACTCACATTCTCCTTAGAACGCTTGCTCAAGTGTGAACAAGTTGCTAATGTAACTTAGCCTAATTCTAACTTAGGAAAAACAAACACATGTTAGTGTGTTAGCTTATTGAGCTAAAATAAACTTAGGAAAAGTGAAGTAATTTACTTTAGTGATTTTGTTTTTGTTGAAAAGCGTAACTAGGTTTGGTCTTCATAATTATATTTGTACTTGTAAGAGCAACAAGAGGAAAAAGAAAACTTATATTACTATTTTTCATTAGTTAAGCATGTTTTTCATGCTTCTAGGATTCATTGAGTCAAAGTCTTGTAATTGAGTCAATGTCCTATTTGGACTTCTTGTAAGGAAAAAGAAAAAGAATTTTCAAAATGTAATTTTGGGTCTATTCACCTCAAGAAGCCAAGTCGGCCCTGGATGACAAGTTGGTTCACTCATATATCCTCCTCCAATTTGGCAAGCAATTCGGTGGTTTCTGTGATGAGTTCTGAAGGACAGATATGCGAGGTTCAGAGTTTACATTCATGAGAAGACTTATGAATTTCTGAGGCAGCTAATCTGAGATATGTGTCTGAAATAAGTGCAAGCTTCCTGGGCTATATATGTGAGCTCTCTATGACGGAAGTGTGAATTATATATGTGAATTCTCTGTGGTGGAAGATCTGAACTATATGTGTTATCTGTGCAGAAGATCTATGCAAAGTTCTTTGTAGATGATCCGAAATAAAAGCAAGTCACCTGTGGCATATGAAATGATATTGATGCAAGTGACTGTGGCTGAGATTGGTGTTATCTTCTGTGGTCACGATGATCTGAAAATTTGGAGGCTTGGCATCTTGGAGGTTGAATTCTTGTTTTGAGTCTTGGATTTCTCACTTTGATCTGATTCTATAAGAAGAGAAGTTGGTTGGATTTTTCCCGTTGTGGGATTTTGCCCTGACTTGGAGCCTATATCTTTATGTTCTTTGTTTCTTGTGATCTTCATGTTTTTATTTTGGTAATTGCTTGATGAAAGAAGAAAACATAAAAAATTTAAATAAAGAAGCCAACAAATTCACAAGCAATTATCATAACAGAGAAATCAACTCTAATTCCTAAGCCTATTGATTTCTCAATAGTTTTAATCTTAATCATTGATCTCAAGTGAAGTGAGATCTAGTCTCGTTTGTTAATCACTTTCAGATTAGGGTTAGGGTTAGGGGTTTAGATCAATTCTAAACTCTAAAAGCAAGGTTGAGGAGAGGGAGAATACACACCATATAATGGCACTAGCCTCAGGAGGAGGCAGTGTGATGCTCCAGAGTGTTGGGTCCAAGGAAGTACAGGAGGGAGGCAGGATGTCCAGATCTGCCAAGGAGATCGAGCACTGATCAGGGCAGATTTGCTGGATCAGATCCAAGGCATTTGTATTCTTGTATTTTCTCAGTTGGGCCATTATCCCGGGATGGGAGCCCATGTAAACTTGGATTTTGTTTTAATGAAAAAATTGTTGGGCAGAATCTGTGGGTGTTGTTTTATGCGATCGTTAATTTAAATTTGCTTCTGCTGAATCTGTGTTAGGAACTTAGCGGTGTATTTATTTAGTAGATCAATTTTCTGCTAGGAATTAATTACTGGGTGTTAGGTTCTTAAGAAATCTAACAAGCAAGGCCCAAGATTTTGATGTGATGTAGAGATAATTTGATATTTGTAGGGAAGGCCTAAAGGCTAAGATTTTGTCGTGATGGAAAAATATAGACAAGGACAGATGTGCTTCAGGAATACACCATCAGGGAATAATGCTACTGACCTGTTACCAGTCTGCATTAATGTCTCTGGTCTCTCTAAATACTACTTTTGAGAATTGGAGAGGTTTGCATCCCTTACCAGCAAGGTCAAATATTGCGTCCTTGAGAAAATAAAGAGTCAACTTCTATGTGCAATAAAGGTGGTGGCTGTGCATTGAGAAACAGTATATTGTGGCTTTCACTCTGTAAATGTAACTGTGGCCTTCACTGAGCACTCTATGTCATTGTGTCTGTCATCCTATGTCAGAACTATCTTCAACATACTTATTGTGTGTGAATTATGCATTTTCTGCTGTGAAGATAGTTGTGGACAATAGATGCAGGAAGCTTCCTGCTATCGTTGAAAAATTATTCCCTTGATTCTTGCAAGTTGTTAGGGAAGCTTGAATCGTGTGCAAGAACATGTTAAATTTCAGATCATGGTAAGCAGATTCTGCACTCAAATCAGTACAACCAGATCTAGGTGGCTGAAAAGAAAACTCTAATTAAAACAGCGAATCTAAGCTACATTAATCAACAACCATATACTGCTAGAAATTATGAACAGTAGAAACTCATGAAAGAGAAACACCCAAATGCATCTGTATCCTATATTCTGAATAGAAAGAAATACAGAGCAATATAGCTCAAATCACAAACTCACTAACAGTTAACCCTCCTAGTGGATCACCCTCTGCGTCCTCTATAGAAGAGGGAGACACCAGGGTTTATAATCAATGCTTTCCAACCTTGTGTACTGCGCTAGGCTAGGAAAAGAACACTAACCCTAAGACTGCACTAAAACAGTGCACCCCCTTGCATGAGCCAACCACCCAGTGAAATGCACCCACTAGGAGAGGCTGATCTGCTTACAATCACACACCTCCTACCTAGTGTGAGAATTTCAGGCCCTATGTGACTAATGTACTTATGATCTCAAACGAATAGGTACATTGTTGAATTTAATTAATGCTGAAATTAAATTTCAGACCATAGGACCAATCACGATTCACACCAGCTAGAAATTAAACAATGGAAGCATGAAAATTAGTTTTGCACATGCATAGGTATATGTATATATATATTCTTTTTCGAATCAACTGTTCATTCCTTTGAAAAAACATACAAGAAAGCCTCCACAGGCTGCCCCCAAAAAACAGCACTGTACGGATACCAAAAACATCCTGAACTGAGCTTGTACAGCCTTCTGAAAAAACTAGAAACATCAAAAAACTGATGCATGATCTGCAGGACAGTCTGTATGGCCTAACCATATGACTGTAGAGATCCATACTGCACTGTTGATATGACTGTATGGATCCACACAATGCTGTACGCACTGCTGTATGAACTTCTGTACGACTATACAGAACCTGCTGTACAGGACTACATGCTGTTGGAAATGTCCCTTTCCTCTCTGACCACTTTCTCATCCTCTCTGTCGCTCAAATTGCTCCACTGCTCAAAGCGTGTTGAAAGCCTCCACCTTGCCCTGTCTTAGGACTAATTTTAGTCTAAGTCATACATGAGATACAATTTTAGAGTCAACTGCTACATACAAAACTCACTTTTTTTACTAAAATGAATTACAAAATAGAATACTTCTTCCAAAAATAGAATTATTTTTCGAAAATATTTTGAATTACTTTTTGCAGGTTCACATTAAACACGTGTGGAAGTTCTTGTCTGAGATATAATTGTCAACACCTAGGAAAATGCGCCCTATCTAAAATTGGAAGCTTCCCTAGCTCATGTGCTTTAGCTAAAAACATAATTATTTCTAGAGATAGCATCAAGCTAATTCTGGAAAAACAAACTTTAAAATAGACAAGCATCTATTCTAAAGATAGAAATGCTAAATGAGAACAAAAATTAATACTGGAAGTGTTTTGAGATTGGTAAATGCATGCACCCTGTCTATCTCTCTCTACATCATTGCAACACTGCACCCAAGAAGAGTAGTGGTCTGCCATCAATGTCCTTAGCAGGGCCCTCATCATGGCTGCACAAGTATGCTGCATAGGGACCAAGCTATGCAACAACTAAATACACCATCACCGAGAGAAAACTATCTGAGCAACCAAGGTAAAAGTTGTAACACTCCTTTCTAGTGCACCTGTAGGACTAGCAATACCTGAGGGCTTTTGATAAGTCAAAAGTTCTCATGTGGGCATGGGTTTATGGCTTCAAAGAAATATAAGTAAAAACCCTTAGAACTAAAAATTTGTAGATAAATAAAGTGAATAAAAAAAATGATGACTAGAGATACATAGATATGCAAGCATAATCAAAGCAAACCAAAACAATGAGTTAAACAAATTGAAGTAGAAGATATAAAGCTTCAAACACTTAACCCAAGGTGTATTTCTCGATGAATGTGTACTAAAGGGAAGTACATAAAAAGGAGCCATTAAATTGATGATTCAATGACGAAAAGATACAAAGAAAGTAGATTTGGAGGTACATATGGCATGGAGGACTTGTATGAAGACATGATGGAGATATGATCAAATCGCTCAATGTACTGTTGGATGCTATGAATGGGTAGTTGTCATAGTTGCAACCTAACTCATTGCATTCAGCCCATTTTTGGCTTGAAATTCGAAATTTGCTGTGTTGAAATTCATTTGCAATATGGAATTTCTGATCATGATAATTTCTTGTGAAGATATTTATTATTCCTTCTTAGCTTTCCTTTATTATTCATCAAGCAATTATCAACTTAACCATTTCAAGTACCAGAAAATAGAGATCACAGTGCACAAGAGCCAAAAGACACTAGAAATTGGGCCAGAGGTCAGGGCAAAACCCACAAGGGAAAAACCCAACAATGCTTTCCTTATAGAATCTTCAAAGAGAGAGACCCAAGTCTTAGACCAATTACCCAAGTACCAAGTCAACCCTCTATTGATAGCCCAAACTTAGTCACAACTCTGTCCACAGGATATTCAACAAGTCTTGGTCACAAGATGCCACATGTTTGTTCTTTAGATGCCATGTCCCACAGAAATAGAGTGCCTTAGAAACTCGCATGAACAAAGAAGAAATGGTGCCTCACGTAACTCGCATTCCATAGAAGAAATAGTGCTTAGTTAACTCAGATACCACAAAAATACAATGCCACAGAAAGCTTGCATAACACATAAATGTATAGCCTCGGGAGTTTGTATAACCATGGAAGATTGGAGCATCAAAAACATGTATTACACAGAAGAATAATGCCTCATACATCATCAAATTTCCTCTCCTCAGATGAGATCCGAACGGTTTGCCAAATGGCGGAGTATTGATGCCAATATATAGTGTTCTCTTCATCCAAAAAGGTCTCTAAACACTAAGCCGACTTGTCTTCTTGGAGGGCCGACTTGGTCAACTTGGGGACACATAAATAAACTTTAAAATCCAATTTTCTTTTTCTTTTAAATGTCCAAATGGGACATGATAAAATATTTGTCCTTTTGACTCAAATAAATTCTTTTTGACTTATTACAAAACCATAATTCTGAAGACCGAACTTAGTTACAATTTCAACACTCCCTCGTAACTAGGGATGTATTCATAATGACTCATTGGGATATTATCAAGTTGAAGACTTCTCTAATAAAGGATCTAGATTGATAAGTATCATTGATGATAACATCATCATAACCAACATTGTCAAAATACGAAGGCCTTGACAAGTAAGCTCTATCTCTCCACTAGATCAGAGCACAATGCTGGGAGGCATTTAATAGGACACCACACCGCCTCTCCGAGGCACATACTCCACCTAGGTTCACCAGAGTATGTCCTCCATAGGTCATTTCTACTTGTCACAAGGAAATGTCAGTCCACTAGATCATTCTTTATTCGAGTCCATGTACTTGACTTAGGGTGTTAATTGTAATTGACCACAGTACATGACTCAAGATTGTTTGTCCAGGATGCTTATCCAATCCACCATTTGCCCTATCCTTGTTCATGTACTTTAGTTAAGGCGGTTGGTCCTAGCCTGTTAATTTTAGGTATGTTCTATGCTGAGAGCAAATTTACTTCAATTTTCCATATTAGCGTAATATCAATTTCAGATTAACAATCACATTTAGCATGATAGTAAAATGCAGATAGAACATAGGCATAAATTGTAGAAGACAAGCCAAGACAAGAGGACACAAGATGTGGCGTCAGCCAGGGACAAACCCTAATGTGGGGAAACCCTTGATCAATTCTTCTTATGTTCTTCAATAGTTCAACAGAGAGAGAGATAGTACATATACATCAGAAGTCAACATTTTTTACTTGTCAAAATAAGAGCAGAGATCTTCTCTAGGAAGATGACACATGAGGTAGCGGATCTGAACACCGGTGATTCCATCACTATGCTGTACTCATCACTGTGCTGCACCCATCACTGTGCTGCACTTCATTACACTATGCTGCACTCATCATACCTGTGCTGCACCATTCATGCTGCACTTCATTACACTAAGTTGCACCTGGCTAGCTGACTAATCCTCAATGCAATGATACCAATCCACGACAATAGTTCTGTCCATCTCATATTGCAGCAGCATCATACAGCCTTCTACTGGTCAGTAGTATGACAGCTCCATGATCTGAACCTTCAAAATACCCATACTAAATATTGACTGTGGTGTTATGGCCTGTGACCTAACACACAGTTTTCCTGTAGCAGCTTATACTCTATTGCTCACAAGGAAGCCTGCACCTTCATACATGATCAGTTCATCAATTTGGTTTCTAACAATGATGGAGCTCCAGTAGGTCACTGAACATAGACCCAACAAACATCAAATGCTGCTCCAAAAAGCATAAATCAGTTCACTGTTTTAGGGCTCTCTGTTTGCTGCATTGTTGGACTGGTTAGGGCACTTTAACAGCAGTCCTGACAACCTTCAAAATGTGGCCAGAATAGCCCTCCTCAACTTCGTCTGCCTTTCTAAGAGGGGAGGAAAGCCTTGGTTGCAATGCTGGGTTGTTCCAACCCCATTCCACCCTTCGGCCTCCTCTTATCCACTGCGGCTTGCTACATTAAGCTGTCCCTTAGCTGCGACATCCCTTCTAAGGGCCATTCCTTCACCCAACCACCCTAAAACAATCCCCCTGCCTCTCAGCCTCCAAGATATGGGCTGCGGCCCTCTTCAACAGCTCCTCGGCCTCCTGAAATAGCCCCCTAACTCTTTGCTGTTCTCTTCTTGGCTTGCTGCGGCTAGGCAGAGAAGTCTGAACTCTTTCCTTGTATTTGTTGCCCCAAAATGGATCTTAACTTGCTGAGAAAATACCCTAAGAAACTCGGCCTTCCTACAAGGTTTACTTGGCATCCAAACAGTCATAAAGAGACCCAAACACAACCTCTTCTCCATCGCTGGAATCAGCCCTAACATGCGGCCCTAAAACATAAGTAGTCTCCTCCTCCTTGTGCCTCCATGACAGCGTTAGGAGTCTTCTTCATTAGGGCTTCTTTATTGATTGCATTTGGAGGCTTCTTCATTACTGTTAGGGCAGCGTAGAGGATTCTTCATTAGGGCAACGTTAGAGCTACATTAGGACAATGTTAAGGAGCTAGGGTATCTCCTCTAGGGCAACGTATACTCTTGCTGACTTCTCCTTCCACCAAAACCCAAACGAATGGAGAGGAAGAGATCACAAGAGTGTGTGTAATGTGATTTGTAAGCCACCTCTATTTATAGTGCTACGTTGAGGATAAGTGGGGGCAATTTGGTTGCAGACCGACCTTGATGAATTGTCACATATCACAATTAAATTCATATCTCCATGAATACATGTTGAATTGGATGATCTTTAGATCAATCCTAGTTCCTACACCTCTCGTCGAGAGGAATCCAAGAAAAATATCAGCTGCCATAAATAAGTAGACCCACATGGAGTTTGGCCCTAGTTGCCAATTTTAAGATAGCCACAGTACATGACACATGGAGAACCAAGTGTCTATCCTCACTCCCTCTCAACCTGGGAGGATTAATCCACAAGCCCAAGGTTGTCTCGAAAGTACTCATATCAACTACTTGTTCATTCGTGGGGATCTGTTTTGGCTTCTTGTATCCCATCTGCATCCTATCTCAAATCATATTGTGCTTCAACCTTCCATGAAAAACCAGGTCCTCTAACAATCTTTATACTACTTTGCTCATTACAAAATATCACGGTCGAATCCAACTTGCCATCAAAAAGTCCTTCAAACAATTTATGGAGCCAAACTCATTGCACAACTATCATACGTTCATCTTTTTGCTTCCTGCGCACTCAAGAAACCATAACCATTATTAAGCAAATACAATCACTATTAGTATATTTTCTCATTGTGAACATTGCTAGTCTTGTAATCGAATCAAATACATCAGAGAACCAATCAACTATCAGTACAATATGGATCATCAATATTAGAACTCCCCAACTTTTGTTAATAGAAGTTGCCATATGTCTACAATCCATCATCTTAAACTTCCGGAGGATCTTGATAACATGCTTCCCTTGACCAAGTAAAATTTCCCAAGTAGTAGTGCATCAATCCAAGTTCCTTCATGTCAAATTCTACTACCAGTTCCCTTTGAAGGCAACACCTTTTCCTTTGACACGAGAGTCCTTCTATTGTTGGAAACAAATCATTCAATCAATCCCAAAGTACGAGGTCTTCTTTTAATCACGAGGCTCATTTTTGGTGCTCTTAAAATCCTAGGGTAACTCTTCTAACCGAGGCAATCGCTTTTGACATGAACCTCTCCCTCTTATTGGAAGAACCTTCTAGCTTTTATGCTACCATATGCTAGGTTACAAACAAGACAAGCTTCAAACTCTTAGCTCTTTCAATATTCAAGTCTTCTATAAATCTGGAAAGTCTTCTAGCTATGCTTCATTCTTCAATATCATTCTTTTGCTGCCAAATCCTAGGCATCCCTTGTCATTTACTTGCAATCCTCACTGGGAGGATATGGAAGAAGTATTACAATTAAACAAAGAGTTCATAGACAAGAGACTAACCAAAATTCAAAGATAATAACAATAGTCTTAATCAAAGAGAAAAGTTATAAAATACTTATCTTTTGAGAAAAGTCAGCGCCCTCTTAAACTTGGACTTCTTGCATTCATCATCATCCTCACCAACATGATGTCATGTCTGTCATTTCCAAGAGCTAGGGCTTCTTCTTTTAAGCCAGAATGATTATTCCTAGGGTTTTGTGCCTAGTGTTTTCTTGTTCACACCTTAGCTAGGGTTTACAAACCCTAGATGTTTCATTATCCAAAATATTCAACACTTGCCATCTTTCAGATTTGCAAGTTCTACAAGTGTTGGCTTCAAACGCTATAATTATGATTTACATGCCTTCTATACTTGAGATGGAGCTCATTGATATTTGTTCACTGATTGGCTAACTTTGATTGTATCACAAAAACTTAGTCTTTGTGTGCAAGGAAAAGGTCCGAGCACCTACCATATCGAATGTGTCTTTATCCTGAAGGGAGAGAGGACACGACCTATACAATAGGTCCTATAATACATCAGATGTCAATAACATCTTTCAATGAACATAAGATTGTTAGCTTATATTTCATGTTATTTCTTAGATGAAATTTCTTCATAACCTAGAAGATCTAGCATTTCAAGCAATATGATTGACTTAGACTTCTAAGATTATAGATCTATGAGGGCTTTATTTTGATGAACTTAGTAGTCAAGAGAACTTTGGAGTGGACTTACAAGTTAGATCCAAGCTCTTGGGATACAAGAATAAAAATTTATACGTACCTTTTGAGAAGTATTATTTCAAACTTTACTTGTCCAACCTTACAATCCACAGATCAACTACAAAAGCTCGTCCCTTTTCATAGAGTTTCAATCTTTTGCAACAAAGATCATTCAACTTTCTTCAATTGATATTTATCACCTTCCTCCAACAAAAGTACCTCAAACATTCGACCTTCAAATTAGGATATGAATCTCAGTGATTACAACCCTTATAACACAAAAATGGACCTTAGAGAGACCCAGTCTTACATATGTCATAGAGAGATTCGGTGTACCTTAATCACAATCCCTACAATGTTACTTGGATGCCACAAAGATTGAGATGTGTTCGGACTTTTGGTTATATCTTAGAGAATGGGGGTTGTATCCTTTTCTTCATGGCCCAGACATAGTGCATTGATTTCAGAGCTCTCAGACTTGGCATTGTTCCACATTTAATATAATAAGCTCAAACTTACTTGATTACCTTGAGAGTGAACTTGGACTGTAGATTTTTAATTATGCTCAGAACCTTGATCTATAAAATGTCTCTTTTAGAAATGAGCCTTGAACTATATTCCAACTTGTCTTCAGATTGTAGTCAATATGATGATCCCTGCTTTGAGAAAAGACTCAAATTACCCACATATTTTCGACCTACTGCAAACTTCGGATATACTTGGACTACTTTTTCCACAATTTCGGACCTAAACACCAATCTCAGACTTTTGATGAGGAATCTAGGATACAATACCTTCAACTTGGGTATTACAGAGATAACTTTAATTTGGATGCCATTTACCACAAACAAAATTCATATATCTTATGTTAGGGAGTTCAGACGTGGATCCCAACACAAAGATGGATTTTGAGGATCTTCGAATTCTTAGCACAAACTTTCAGATTCTTCTTTTGATAGAAACCACAAACTTTGAATCAAAGAGGACAATTTAGACCTTGTTTCTTGTTTCAAACTGCTCCTTGATTCCCAGCTCCTAAACCATGTTGAAATTCGTTTGCAATATTGAATTTTTGATCATGATAATTACTGGTGACGATATTTATTATTCCTTCACAACTTTTCTTTATTATTCATCAAGCAATTATCAATTTAACCACTTCAAGTACAAGAAAATAAAGATAACAATGCATACGAGACAAAAGACACCAGAAATTAGGCTGGAGGCTAGGGAAAAACCTGCAAGGGGAAAACCCAACAATCCTCTCCTTATATAATCTTCAAAGAGAAAAATCCAAGTCATAGATCAATTACCCAAGTGCCAAGTCGACCCTCCATCAATAGCCCAAACTTTGTCACAATTCTGGCCACAAGATATTCAACAAGTCTTGGACACAAGATGCCAGATGTTTTTCTTTAGATGCCACCTCCCATAGAAATAGAGTGCTTCAAAAACTTGCATGAACAAAGAAGAAATGGTGTCTCAGCTAACTCGCATTCCATAGAAGAAATAATACTTTAGGTAACTCGAATACTATATAAATACAATGCCATAGAAAGCTCACATAACACAAAAATGTATAGCCTCAAGAGTTCATATAACCATAGAAGATTGAAGCCTTAAAAATTGTATCGCACAAAAGAATTGTTGAATTTCCACGAAACTAGAGAATCTATGTTTGGGTCTTACAATCTCTGACACAACCAACTCAAATGCCACAACAATACTACTTTGCACTACAGAACAAACACAACAGTAAATCAACTAGTGCATAATAGACAATTTTCAACTTTTTCAATCCAACTTCGTTATATTAACAAACTTTAATACAATTGTCTAGGGCTCCCGTAGTTGGGATCATGGCCCTCATACAATCACTGATACAAGAATACAACTAGGGCTTGGTGTCAGTGCTTTGACAACCAATCTATCCTTAACAAGATACCACTGACTTACTTGCTGATGTAGTGCACTCCTTTGCTCCTTTCAATCCATGTATCCTGAACATGTTTTTTGGTCCTTTAGCTTCCAATATGCAGCTCTTCCAATCTGCCTCTATCAATGATCGCAAGTCCTTTAGGTCATTGAACATGACTCCAACAACTTCTACCCTCTAGCTGCTCCTTATTCCATCAAGAATGCAACACATAGGGACTTAGCTATTCACAACTCCGTTTGTGAACAACTCTTTTGCTTCCCACTTCTGCCTTCCTTTGTTGCTATAATGATGGAAAATCTAGGTCACAGAGGTTGCCCACTCTCCTCTGTAGAAATCCTTCTCAAACAGTGGACTAGAGCTTGATTTCACTAGCCCTCTTTGGCTACCACTTTCTAACTTCAAGGGATTAACCACTAGGACAATACCACAACCACTTCTAGCATGCTTGAAGCCCTTCTCAAGTCTGTTCTTAGAGCTTCTCTTGCCACCCACTGTCAGCCCTCCAAACTGCTCCTTAAGATGCCAAACAACTATGTCCAACCTGGACTCCAATCTTGCACCCTTCCTCCTTGAAGATCTCCACTTCTTGCTCTCCAAAATGCTTTAGATCTGAGCAAGATTTCACTAAGGTGTTCAACCCTCTCTAGGGCATCCTATACATGCACTTACCCACTGAAATCCCTTACGAACAAGCCTTATTCCTGCGCTCCTGCTATATATGAATGCGACCTAGTCTTGGCAGCCTACTAGGTTGCTCGGCCTCCCAAAACTGAACTTTCGTCCACTTGCAATCACAACAGAAAGTCTCGGCCTGTTTTATAAAGAGACTACTCTTTAGCGTGCCCATAATTACCCTCAATAAACTCGGCCTTATCTCCTCTCCTTCGTTGTCGGTACTTGCCCAAACTTAACCCTAACAACGAGAAGAAACATAACCGAAAACCAGTGTTTTTCTCCTCCTTTGCCAGGCTTATAGGGCTGCGGCTAACTCAGAGGTATTCAACCTCCTTAATCTGTCTTCACATGAGAAAAGAGATGCTTGATGTATGCCGAATGAGGTCTCCACTCCTTATTTATATGCTTCTATGTGGCAACATCTAGCCCTCTTCTAGGGCTCTTCTATAGTCCAACTAACCCTAAAATTTTGCCACAATCCCACACACATAAGTAAAAAGTTATTTTTTCTTATTTGACAAATGCTCCTTTGGTGTTCTTTGTAGTCCCTTGCTCCACTAGGTGTGCCACACATGCTCCAAGGGTTAAATCAACAAAATTCATCTTGGTTTTGTGCCCACTCCTTTGGGTACAAAACCCATTTCTTGGTTACTTAGCCCGCAAATGACTTTTGTGGTGCCAAATTCCTCCACAACCTTGTACCCTACGGTTTGGAGTACCTCCCAAGCTACCAATCTCAACATTCCCTTTTAGTGAAGGAGGTACTTCCAACACAAGGAAGTAATTCATCATCACTGTCATTGCTGGAAACACTAGCCCAACTCCTAGTGTTCACAATTGCAACATACCCTGTAGGATGAATCTCACCCTTCTCAATATTATCATTGCCACGAGAAGCCTCCTGCTTCTTCTTCTCTTGAAATGCTTTCAGGCCATCCCATGATTCCTTCTTGCCAGTTGTAGAAGTACCCTTACTCCCCACTGACCATGCGCTCTTCGTGGGCTACACATTCTCCCTCTGAACCTGCAAACTTCCACTAGAACTCGACTCCCTTTAAACCTCTGGAACCTGGACCTTCTTCTACTTCTACTTCTCATGATCTATATGCTTGCCCATCAACCGATATAGACCATGCTCCCTAACTCTCAGGATCTACCTTGAAATTCATGCATTGATTTCCTTGGATAATGTGTTGTAGCTGCTCTTTCAATTTCCTCATTGGTTGCCTCAATTGTTGTGCTCTTCCCGCTCAAATTTTTGTGCCATTTAGCTCTTCGTCAGTCCCTCGAAATTTGTGCACAACTCCCTCAAAAATCTCACTCAATAGCCTCAAAATTCATGCCCAAGTCATGCAAAAATTCATGCTAGATGTCTCAAAATTCGTGCAACATTGTCCCTCAAATTCTGAGCTAGTCCTAACAACAATAAATGTCTGTCAGTTCCTAGATTTTTGTGCTTATTCTCTGCAATAAATGCAACCAAGACTAGCTCGAAATTGCACTGATGCTCGGGCAAATAACCAAGAGTATCTCTTGGGATTCGAGCCTCCTTTTGTCCTTAGACCGTGTGCAGATTTTCTTGCTGCTGTACTACGTGCTTCGTCCTTTCTCTGTTGTATAGTCCTTTTCCCTCTAACTTTGCTCTCTCAACCTCCTTTGCTTCTCTTCTCCAACTCATGAAGAAATTTGCTAATTGGCACCTTCTCCCCTTTCTTTTTATCCCTTTGTTCTCTCATTAAGAAGAGAGACCTAACCCTAAGATTTAATGGCTTAACCAATTAGATCAAGGGTGGAGATCTAATCTCTTATTGACCCACAATACACCTTTTCCCCTTAGTCCCCTTTTCATTAATTACTCAAAAATTACTTTATGACTTTATTTCTCATAAAGTCAGTTTATGACTTATAAACTCACTTTAACTTTATTTCCCATAAAGTTAAGAAAAGGGGGTCACATTAGGACACTTTTTCCTAGGTTAGACGCCAAGCCTTAGAAACACTTGCCCTTGGTACTCCTTTCTAACATTTTAGAGCTTGATTTTGGTTTTCTTCCTTTGCTTAACGTCAACGCCTTTGCTTCTATCCCTGCTCAATCTAGACTCGTCACTAGGCATGGGTCTAGAGTTGGATTAATTTTTCATTCGCACCAGCCTCCAACTTGTAGGTTCTTTCTTTCCCAAAATTATTTGGTTGATATATACCCTATAGTAATGGCAAACAAATGTAATATATAACATCTTAATTTTATTTAGTTAGTCTCTTAATCACATTGTAGGGTCTCAAGATGGCCTAGAAGATATTAATTTATTGTATAAAAGGTAATCTTTATATCCCATTTGATCACCATGGCTAAACATTATCATTTCATCCATTATGGTGCATTTAGTTATTGTTAGGAATGCCTGTATATATAAACAATAAGACCTTGTTTCTAATGAAATATTTTTTTGTGTAAATCGGACTATTTCTATTATGATACAAAAAAAGTACAGAGGGTTACATTTGCCGCCATGAGTTGGCTACCTGAACAAGATGACAGTTTGAAACTGAGACTGAGCCTGAGAAAAAGGACTGTAAAGCTATCCGCTGACCCCAAACTTAGAACCATGACCATGCTCAAAACTTCAAAATCTGAACCTTCCACTCCCTGCTAGCGCGAGGGAGGAGTTTGCAGACTCTTACAGGACCGATATAGTCCTTACAGACACTGAAATTACATAACGTGACCAACATATACATAGACATTACAGATGCTGATGTAAAAAACCATGACTGAAATAAACATTACAGACTCTGATATGGAGATAGACATGGACATAACTGACTCACAGTTTTGACAATGGCTACTGCCATGACTTCCAGAAACAAACTGAACATAGTAGAGCCATACCATCCCGAATGTCCAGGCCGCAAGCTTAGGTATAAGGATTTGGAGGCTCCTCCACCGAAGGACTGAGAAATGTGCCTTCTGGTTCGTCCACCACCGGGCAGCCATAGGATTCTGATGCGCTCGAATCGGTGTGCGGCGCTTCGTCTCTTGCAGGCGCACTTGGACCTGCTCTGTTGCCCGCCACCTCACCCTAGGCTTCCAAAGGCTGTGGTCGCTGACCCTGAACAGGCGAGGGCGGCCTTGGAGCTGCTGGGGCGTCTGGCCAGTCAACGTGCTCGCATTTTTCAATGCGCACTGATGCGTAATACACGGCATTGTCCATTGTGCAGGGGTGTTTGAAACGGGTTGATGGATGCCCACCGAACGGGCACACCACAGTTCGACCTCGTCCTCTGCCTCTTTCGCGCCCTGTGCGAGCTCGTGGCGAACAAGTTTCCTCCGAGGACGCTGAGGAATGTGGCGAAGAGGCACGAGCTCTGGCCCCGCCTCTTGAGCCTCCTCACCTGCAAGCTCCCCGCTGCCTTTCACGTGGCATTTTATGGCCACCACCGCTTCAACCACAGCCCCAATTCTGCACCGAAGTCGCAGAGACACCCAGGGCAAGAACCGACCTGGATCCAAAGCGATACAAGGTGAACTTCTCCCTTTGAATTGACCCTTCACGAACCCCGAATGTGCAGTGCGTCCCAGGGCCACAACTCGAACCCAGACACTAAGAGGCTGCGTCGCCTCACCACTGAGGCCACAGCTCGAACCAGGGCAACAAATCAAACCAGGACCAGACAATTCGAACCAGGGCACCTTAATTTGAACCAGGACATGAATCGAACCAGGACATGACTCGAACCAGGACCACAATTTTACCAGGTAAGCCAAGCTTGAAACCGGGGCCTTCAGAGCTGAGGGCCGAGGTTTATGCTTGGCTTCACTCACCCGCAGAGCCAACATCCAAGGACTGAACTCGCCGCTCACCAACCAGTCCAGACCGAGTTTCAGAAAACCAGAGCTTCGTTCATCTCTCCGCTGACCCCCTCTTGACATCGAAATGAACTGTCTGAGCCTAATACCTCTGCCTCCGGTTGATGTCCCGTCTCCATTAATGCTGGCCGAACGACTTCGAGGGCCTTCGGCCCACTTGTCCTGAGCAGGCGGCCACTTGTCAATGAATGCCGCCGCCCTCTCAATCAATACACTAACTATCACCCGCATCCGGGGTGTTTCTAATGAAATATTATGTTAAGATATATATTTTAAGTTGTTAGATGGATTGTTCTTTAATAGGAATTTGGAGAAACAATTTTTTATTTTATTGCATATTTTTATATATTTGAATTTTTGTAATATATTGAATTTAATGCCAAATTTAATCACTGAAATTTTGATGATTTTTTTTCTTCGAATTTCAAGGTTGTCGAAAATGAATATGAACTCGAACTAGGTGCCTTAGGTTGCAACCAACAAGTGAGCTTGGCATCTTTGTATTTGACTGAGTTAAACTATTTCTAGATAATGGCTTTGAATCATCCAATCCATTGATAGGTTGCTACTGGTTAATGGAATCTGATGATTGAGTATGAGACTGCTAGTAGTTAAGACCCTGCTCGTCTGTATATGCTTTGATTATCATGATCTTTTGGGGCATGGTCATGTTTAGGTATGTCTTGGAATATGCTTCAAAACTTTCTATCTGGGCATCCAACTTATCGCCATTGGGAGATACGTCAAAATGAGGAATTTCAATTTGTGTCTAACTTGAAAGTTGGTGATGCAATGTGGATGCTTTACAACACATTTTGGGGGTGTTGTTATTATGCAATTGTTGTTAGAATATAAGGTTTACATGTGTAATAAAGTCACCATTGTGACTTAAGCCAAAAGTTAGGGTTTTCAATTATTATTAGCATTTAGAGTTTTGGACAAATATGACCACTTGAACTCATCTAAGAGAGGTGAATCTTGTTGTAATGGTGTGAAACACTTTCATAATATAGTATTTTGTTATTATGTGTATTCTCATCTCAACCCTTTCTAGGGTTTTGGTATTTAGTAATTGAGTTCATTTTGTAACTTGGTATTAGAGTGGGGAGATTCTCATAGTTGAGTTTGAAGGGGAGTTGCTATGCCTACCTCACATCCATGGATCCAATGCCATTTGTTGGAAGTCTAACCACCATTAAAAGAGCAAACACACATCATCTACAATTGCCGTTTTTTCTTGTTGTTTCGTCCATTGCTTGCAATATGTGTTAGAGGTGACAATTGAAGTTGCTGCATTATATAAGCCATTGCTGTGATAAAGTTTTATTGAAATCATTGTATCTGGTCATTGGAGCTACCATATTAGGTCAGGTCAAGGTAGGTCGAGTGAGCTGCCAATCACCGATTGAGCCACTAGAAGTGTTGTTGTAGCGATTGTTTCAATATACAAAGAGCCACCAATTAAAGAATTTAGCCATCATATGGAAATCAATTGTTCCTTGTTTGCTACCATATTGGACAAGGGCGGTTGTTGTATAACACCTTGTTGTAGAGGTATTTGTAGAGAACATTCATCCAACACCTATTGAAAATGGAAACACCTCCAGAAAAATTCGATGGCCAGCCAGAATTTCCATCCATGGAAAATGAAAAATCCAGATTTAGTGGATGAATAAAAAGCTTTTATGAATGGTCAAAGGAACTAATGAATAGTCAAAGGAACTAAGCAATCACTTATAGAGCCAAATAAATCGTTTGAATGACAGAGTAGAGATGATAAAGCCAAAGCTATTATTGGCCTTGCTCTCTCTAAATATGAGTTACATCATGTAGATTTGGAAAAATCATCCAAGGAAGTTTGGGATAATTTGAATACGCTGTTTGGAGCACAAGTAATGAAACAAAGTTTTCTTTGAAGCTACAATTATTCAAATTCAAGGTATATACCAAAGTCACTATGTCTAGCCACATATACAATCTGAGATATCTCATTAGACAACTATTTGAAGTCAAAGTTGTGGTAGAGGAGAGGATGTTAAAGCCATTTTTTAAATAGTCTGCCTTTTTAATATGACAATGCCATTTTTACTCATAGTTACATGTTTTAACACACTTCGGAAGACATGATTTTATCTGTCTTGGTTAAAGAAAAGAGAGCAACTATAAAAGGTTAAGAAGGAGTTTCTCAATTAGAGACATGTTGAAATGTGTAACTAGGTTTGGTCTTCATAATGTCTATTGTAATCATGATTTTATATATTTGATATTAAAGAGAAAATAAATTTATTATTGTCATTCTTGATGCATGGATTTCATGCTCAAGATAAATTTATTTGTAGTTCAAGCACCCATTGAGTGCTCCTAGGTTTGTCATAGAATTATGAAGTCAAAGAGTCATTATCATACATGTAAGACCCCTTTGGGTATGTTATATCTTTTAAAGAATTTTTTTTGCAAATTCAGTAGTGTCACAAAGACGCTCCAAGACCTTGTCAAACAAGTCGGTCTACAAGAAGGATCAAGTCGGCCTCATGGACAACAATTTGACCTTCAAAGAAGCCTATATATAAGAGACATCGACCTCACTTGAAGCTCACTCACTCAACACACAAGAAGTTCGATCAAGGAAGAGAAAGAGCGAAGAAGAGGAGGACTAGAAGAAGGAAAGGAATAGTCTTTGAGTATTGTTTTTGGGCTATCTTCTCCTCACAGGTGTGAAGATTAGGGCAACATTACTACAACAAAACCGAATTGCAGCAAGAAGATGAGTCAAGGCACCAAAGAGTCTACTTTGCAAGCTGAGTTCCCAGGAAAGAAGAACCAATTCAAGTGAAGGAAAAAGGGGGAAGAAATCACCATCTTTTCCCACACATGCAGATCTAGGGTTTCTGCAGTAGTTGAAGTTGCAAAAGAAATTATTGGGAGGTCGAAGTTGTAGAAGAAACTGTTGGAGAAGTTGAAGTTGTAGAAGAAACTGCTGGGGAAGTCGAAGTTGCAGAAAAATTTGTTGGACGCTGGCTTGGTCTTGGAGGGGTCTTTGACAAGGGTCTTAGGTCTTGGAATTTGTCATCTGAACATTTTATAAGAAGAGAAGAATTCTTGTGTGTTTTCCTCTCAAGAGGAGAGGTTTTGGCCCTCGCTTGCAACCTATATTTTGTGTCCTCTTGTCTCATTGATCTTCATTGTTTGATAGCTATTTGATGATAGCAAACACAATAATAATCAAGAGAAAGAAGAAGTTAATAAAGTTAAGTAAAAATACATCACAAACAATTATCAAAGTAAGAGAAATCACCTAATCTAGCTACCCCTAGTTTTCTCAACATGGTATCGAAGCTAAGGTGACCACAAGAAGAAGAAGAGACAACTTGAAGATCACATCATTGAAGAAGGATACATAAGGGTTGAGCACAAGGAAATCATTAAGGAGGACTAAGAAGCACCAATGAGTACTCATCTCAAGGATCACATCATCACAAGGAGAAGAAGACCTCAAGGACCCTACCCCCACTCAAAAAAAGGAATACACTTTTGAAGCATTTTGAAGTCTCCATATCCTACGTTTCTACATCCAAATAAAGCAAGAAGAAGCATTGCCATCATCATCAAAGAAATCAAGGTGATCTCCCTCTCTATGAAGAAATGGTCACATCTCAAGCATATCATCTAGAAAAGAAGTATTGTCATCTTTAAAGAAGGAAGACATCATCAAGGAAGCAATCATCATCCACAAGGCATATTTGATAATCAACATTATCAAGAAGGCATCAAGTTGAAGATATCATCATCAAGAATCATCTTCACTTCACAAGTAAGTATCTTTACATTTATGTCTGAATCTACTATCAACATGGCTTCATTCTACAAGGAAAGCAACAAACTGGTTGGGTCATCAAATTTCCTTGCATGGAAGAAGAAGATAGATTTGATCCTCATGGAGAATGAAGTTATTTAATATGTTAAGGGTTCAATCTCTAAACCATCACAAGGGCAATCTCGAGCACTATTAAAGTACATGAAAGGAGAAAAAAGGGCTTAAAGATTCCTCATAAAATCAATCAAGGATTCCTTATGTAGCAAATTTGGAGAAATCGAAAGATATTTATGAAAAGTTGGTAGAATTGTTTTCCGTAAGCACCGCAGGAGAAGTTATACCATTGAGAACTGAATTATACAAAATGAAGCTGTCTAAGGATGAAGGAGTAGCCTCATACCTTATGAGGGTATCTCAAATAAGAGATCAACTACAAGAACTAGGAGAAATAATGTCTGATAAAGAGATGACCACCGTTGTGCTCAATGGACTACCTAATGAATGGGGCAACTTTGTATCAAGTATTTATGGAAAGAAGGAAGCCACTCCATTCAATGAACTTTCGTCATTATGTAAGATTGAAGAAACTAGGTTGAAGGCAAAGATCGATCTTGGATCAAATGAACAAGTTCAAGCATATGCTGCCATGGCCAGGAGAAAAGGAAAGTTTCGAAAGTTTGATCCTCAGAAAAAGAAGAAGATCGACATGTCAAAGATACAATGCTATGAGTGTAATGAATATGAGCACTTTAAAAGGAATTGTCCCAAACTCAAGAAGTATAACAAGAAGAGAAAGGAAAGAAATGAAGCCCATGTTACAGAAGAAGTGGAAGAATCAGAAAAGAAGAAATCAAAGGAGGAGGAAGTGAAAGATCTCTACTATGAGTGAGATAATCTCCTTCATTTAGTTCTTTTCAGTTATAGAAGAGAATAGAAGGCATCATAAGTATGATATGATGCATTATATCAAGATAGAGATGACATCATCATAGAAGCATGGAAGGATAGATGAAGTAGAAAGTCTACATGGTTGTAGCAGTCATCCTAATAGAATGGAAGTAGCTCATGGCATCTGCATTGGAAGCATATAAGGACAATCGAAGTAGCAATATATATGTTTGGAGGAAACTTGAAAGTCATTTAACAAGATAGAAGATAAAGAAATCATCATACATCATCATCATTAGGAAGGAGCATTTGCAGAGTGAGGATCATCAAGATCCTCCATTGGAATCTTCATTAAGAAGGCTCACCTCTACTTAGAAGAAGCAAGTGCCTTGCAGATAGTCCACATTCCACCTTGTGTGGGATCCACTGTTAAGGTATTATGACCAAGATGTGTAGCATGTCAAGTTGGTCGAAATACTTTCATCTTCAAGCAAGGAAAGGAAGTTGCTGAAGGAAGTCTAGATGAACAAAAGGAGGAAGAGGTATGTATATATTTGGTAATAAATAAATAAAGTCATGTCATCGATAGTATGGGTCAAAATTCTCTATCTCATGAGCATGATGAAAGAAGAAGAAACTCTTCCATTAGAATGATGTATGAAGGCATGTAATCAATGTGCCTTGAACTCTTCTACATATTGACAAGATGAAATCAACATAGTATGACCTCATGAAGAACTTGAGGTGGTTGACAATCATGGTTCCTAAGTTGAAAGAACCATGTAAAGAAGATCATGAGGAAAGCAATATTTGAAGAAAATGAAATAAGAGTTTGTGGGAAGATGCATCTATGAGATAAGGAATCAACATCTGATATTGAATAAAAGGATTAACTATGACATTTCCATGGAAGAAGAAGGTACGAAGACCCTGATATGTATACTGCAAAAGAAGAATATTGGTAATGAATGTCTTGGAGATGGATTCATACATGTGCAAGATGTTGATGTTGCAGGAAGCTGATGTTATGACAAAAGGTCATCATAAAAAGGTAACTTTGATTTGATGTTCATTTTGATTTTTGAAAACATCTAGTTGGTTAAAATAGGGCTGCCAAAAGAGGGTTGTAGAAATCACCTACAACTAGTACTCATGAGATTGGATGGAAGATCTTGAAAGAAACATAACTTGGAAGAGGTAGCTATATGAAGGATAACCAGATGTGGACTAGAAGATCACTTTCCGATGAAGAGAAAGATGGCATGACTGTTTGTTCAACACCATGTCTCATTGAAAAGAAAGTGATATAGATGATGGTCGATGCCCTACGAAGAAGTTATGATGAAGAAGGCTCCATGATGAAGAAGATGAAGTACATGACATGTTGTTGAAAGAGGAGCCCTACAAGCAACTGATAGTACCATGATCTCCACCAAAGAGCAGATAACTACTATTGGAAACAAGTCTCTAGTTGAGAGGGAGCTTGGGCAAGTCCCTTGTTAAAATGGAGCTTGGGAATATTCCTTTTATAGGAATGTGTAGATCCTCCCTAGCTAAGAGGGAGAGATAGACACATCATTCTTGTCTTCATGTTATGAAGAAAGAATGGAGGATTGGGTAAGCATTTGAGATTGATTCTAATACTCTTTGAGGATGTGGTAGGGTATCGAATAGGCAAGAGTAATCAAAGAGGAAATTCCTTGAGGTGTTATTCCAAGATAGGAATGGTCCTAAAAGGACATACCTTTTGAACATCCAGATGGGGTATGTGCCTTGAGAGACAATGATGAAGGTTTTTATGAATCATTGATCTCCCCAACAATGTGCTCTAATCTTGTGGAGAGATGGAGCTGTTAGTCAAGGCCTTGCTATGTGACATTACTAGTTAATATGATGAGATGCACTGATATAAGTTGAGAAAATAGCTTACAAGATGGCTTAACAATCCGACCTTTCTTATGAGAATTCTTCAGTATGAGAATGTCCAAGTACCTCATATGGAATATGAATACCTCCCTAGTTCAGAGGGAGTGTTGAAATATGTAACTAGGTTCGGTCTTCATAATGTCTATTGTAATCATGATATTATATATTTGATATTAAAGAGAAAATAAATTTAATATTTTCATTCTTGATGCATGGGTTTCATGCTCAAGATAAATTTATTTGTAGGTCAAGCACCCATTGAGTGCTCCTATGTTTGTCTTAGAATTATGAAGTCAAAGAGTCATTGTCATACATGTAAGACCCTTTGGGCATGTTATATCTTGTAATTTTGTTTTTTTGTAAAGTCAATATCACTGTGCAATCTAGCATGGTTCCTAGGAGGGGTTCCAAGGGGACAACTACTAGATCAAGTGACAACAATGGGACAAGGACCCACTGTCACCTCAGTTGATGTCCCCTGCTCTTTATGAACTTTTACCAATGGGAGGAGTCCCGGTATGGAGGAAATCACTTGAATGGATAGGATCAATGGCAAGGTATAATGTGATTTCTTGGGTCCATTCAAAGGAGAGGCTCAATTAATGGTTCAAACTTCAAATACTTAAAGAAATGCTAAAAGGATCCCCAAGAAAGATTTATGAAGGATGAACTCGGGCTTAGGGATATTAAAAAATGATGAATGCCTAAGATCAAAACTTCCAAAATCCCTCACTTGTGGTTAATGTGTTTATACTAGGGTTCAAAGTGAGGCAAGGATGGCTCATTCAATGGAAAGATTTAATTCTAGTGTGAGATTTGGGAAAAGCTAGGGCAACTTTCCACGAAAACTCCTTTGAGAGAAATACTATAAGAGACCAAGGGTTGAGAGATATACTGATGGTAAAGGCTCATCCAATGGTCACCTATAGTTAAGAGAAAAGGTTTTGAATGATGAACTACAAAGTGCAAACCTTCAAGAAATCCCCACGCCAAAGTAGCTTCAAGGGTTCCCTCTTGGTGTGATAGCTAGGGCACCAATTTATTTGAAATTCCACAGTCGGAATTCGTACAAAACTAGAGGATGCCTAGAGGGGAAATAAATAAAGAAACTTGTCCAGATGAAATCCTAAAATTCCTCCTCCCTAAAATTTTGCATCAAGCCCTAGAAAATCTCCTTATCCTTAGGGGAAAAAGAAAAGAGGAAGAAAAGAGGTGAAAGAGTGATATTTAATCAAGCTAGTGTGATCACCAAGGATCTAGGACCAGTGCTTGGCTATTGGGAAGTTTGGAGTCAAAATGATCAAGATTTAGGAACTTCGCTCTTCAAGGAGGGCCTAAAGAAGCTACTACACTCTCTGTGGATGCAACTTCACAACAACTTTAGAATTTTATACTTCGATATGCAATATTTGATAGAGTTTCAAGGTAAAAGGTGCACAACCTACCCCTAGGAAAATTTGTTCTTCTTACCAAGATGAATAACATATGCAATCAACCAAGATTAGAAGTGTTTCATAAATTCACATTAATTTTTGGGGCACAAGTAAAATCATGACATAACATTTCATACATTAGACATGAAACATATGAAATTCGCATGAAAAGAGCACTTACATGACAAAAAGAGTATATCCATCCATAAACTTGCCAAATAGAAGCTCCAAGAGAGATAGTGAAAATATTCCACACATCAAAATGCATTTAATCATCCAAACCATTCCACAAATTGCAGGTTCGAAATCTTTAGAAAGATATATCCCAAATCCAAGTGATGATGAATGGGAGAGAATGCCTCTCTTGTATTTATACAATCCTCCAAGGGGTTCAAATGGCCTAATTTAGCCTAATGATGCCCCTATAATAAAATAATGTGCAAAATAACAATACTTTTGGTGACAAGCCCACCAAATAGCTTCATAACATGAATAATTACCCTCTCAAGGACTAAAATGATAGAAAAATATCTAGAAGGGTCGTTGGAAGGCCAAATGAAGTCCCTCATGTGCCATAATGAATAGAAGGGCTCCAATAATAGTGATGAAGGGGGGGGGGTGGCTTGATCTCCAAGCAAATGACATGTGATGCTTCCAAGTCATTGTGGGGCACAAAGTTGAAAGAACATCCTCATAGGTCTCTACCTGAATTGAACAGGCCTATGCTCCATCTGTAAGGGTTGAAACAATGACACAAGCCCTCCCATGTCTCCCTGGGTGAGACAAAACCGCATCTGGGCCTCGGATCAACTACCAAGTGTGTGGTACAAGTGTGTAGCTGTAAATTTTTGTAGATGTTCTATGCTAAGAGCAATTTCACTTTTCTCACAACAATCATACAAGTAGTTAAGAAAAATGCAGATAGAACATATAAGCAGATCTTACAGAAGACAAATCAGAAACAGGAAAAATGTGTGTGTTCGTTTCGGCGGTCAACAGGATGCTTCAACCAGCAAAGTCTCCTTTGGTCAGCCAGCCCAGCATGTGTCACAACAACCCTCCAACCAGTAGATGAGTCAACCCAAGTCAATTCTACAAAAGTCAACGCTGTCCTGAAAAGTCAACGCAGGGGCAGCAAGCTAAAAGTCAACGCAGCAGCAAAACGGTCAACCCTTTGACCTCGATTTTTGTGCCAGGTAGTACGGCCTTCAAAAATCGAACCTTCCACAAGTTTTCAGCTTGATTGGACCAAGCGTTGACCAAAGTCAACGCTGGTCAAACTTTCTACGAAACCCTAGCAGCAGAAAATCGTACTGCAGCTCAGCCGTACGGTCTGTCCTCTTCGTCCTTCCCACGTGTGGCTAAAATTCGTCCTTCAGGTAGCTCGTACTCTTTAGAATGAGAGAGGAAGATGTGAGTTGTGATGTGTTGAAATTCTCTCCAACTTTTCCTGTGTTTATATCCATCAATGAGGGTGTGTGACACATTTGTTGGGCATGTGAGCCTACGTTACAAAACTGGCTGACCTTGCACATATAATTTATTAAGAATAATAAATTCAAAATATAAGTTCTGCTCATCGGATTAAGACTATTTTTATATGGATTTTACACCTCTCAGAAAGAGGAATCCAACAAAAATATTAGCCTCTTAATCTGAGCATCAGAACATGGAGTTTGGACCTAGTTGTCCAAATTTAACACTCCCTCTCAACTAGGGAGAACTCCATCTATTAGTGCAATCAACATCGTGAGTCATCCCGCCAAAACTTGCTTTGCTGGCTTCTTTATTTCAGAACAGAGGTGGGTCAGTCACAAAGACATCATCCCCCGACTGACATAATCAGTCCAGAGGTCCCAGACCTCACAAATCTTGATCCCAGATCAAGTGGTTGGACCATGCCATCTTAGATAAAGAGTACGGAAATCTCTGATGCGTCCATCAGTCTTTGCTAATAGTCTCTAGCTTTTCCACACCTCATTGGCCAAATGAGAGGTACTTCCCATGAGCCCTGAACTCAATGGGTAGGATGCATACGGGGCACAGATAAATGAGTGGCGAACCAGCTCAATAATCACAAGGGTGGGGAAGAAGCATTATGAGTGCTTATAGCTCCGAGAAGCTATCCCCAAAGCCCCCCAGAGCTCCTAGAGCTCATCGTCCAACAGGACCCACATCATAGG
>APFE030153712.1:125639-160965 GCA_000404065.3 Pinus taeda
GGACTGTTTCCCTCTCTGAGGGTTTTAACCACGTCAAAATACTGGTGTATTGATCTGTGATCTGTTGGTGAGCGGTGTCCTTTTGGTGTTCTGTCTGAGGAACTTACCCTGTAAATTCCTACAATTTTTAGAAAATTGCACAAGAGATTTCGATTTCTCCATGTTGGCTTCCAGGATGGAAGAAGAAGTGGCTTGTATGATTAGTTCTGCATCATCAGAAGTATGGTATATAGACAATGGAGCCTCTTTGCATATGATGAGAATCAGGGAATGTTTCTCAGAGTGTCGAGAAGAGAAGATGAACTTGCAGATCACCATGGGGAACAAGGCAAAGTGTACTCCAATAGGGAAGGGTACCATAGTTTTTCAAACAGAATTGGGAGAACGGTTCCGCGCTACAAATATGTTGCATGTACCAGGATTGGGGATGAACTTACTTTCTGTGTCGCAACTTCAAGGCAAGGGCTATGATGTCTACTTCATCAAGGAGAAGGTATACGTCAAACACCCTAGCTGGAAAAAGAAAGTGTAGATCGGGATCAAAAGTAACAGGTTGTACAAATTACAACTAGAATCACCAATGGCACTAATAGGCAGTCATGGAGACAAGGACTTGAATGAACTACGGTACAGAAGAATGGGACATTTGCACCATGGGGCTCTGAGAATTCTCAGGAGCACTGTAACAGGAGTTCCGGATGTAAGTACGGAACGAGATGATGTATGCAGAGGATGTGCTCGAGAAAAGTATGCCAAGGCAACATTTCCTATGAGTAAACACACGACCAAGAGTGTACTAGGATTGATACACTCAGATATCTGCGGACTTATGTCCACCAAAGCTATTAGTGGTGCCGAGTATTTCCTTACCTTCATTGATGACCACTCAAGGAAAACTTGGATTTATTTTTTGAAAACCGAGGATGAGGTTTTCTGTCGATTCAAAGAGTTCAAGGCTCTGGTGGAGAATCTGACTCGGAAGAAAATAAAAGTTTTGCGCTCAGACAATGGAGGAGAGTATGTCGGTAAGGACTTCATTGATTTTTGAGCTAAGGAGGGCATCAGAAGAGTGTGGACAGCTCCGTACAATCCAGAGCAAAATGGAGTAGTAGAAAGGAAGAACATGACTATTGTAGAAGTAGCTAGGGCCATGATGTATGATCAAGATATGCCAAGATTCATGTGGGCAGAAGCATGCAACACAACAATCTATGTTCAGAACAGGACTCCTCATCGGGCATTGGGCAAGATTAATCCAAAGAAAGTTTTCACAGGGGAGACGCCCGAAGTCAATCATTTCAGGATATTTGGGAGTTTAGCATATTGCCGCATACCCGAGGAAAAGATGGAAAAGCTGGATCAAACTGCGGAAAAGGGATATCTAGTGGGATATAGTGAGAACGCTAAGGCATACATAATCTATCTTCCAGGGAGCAGGAAGGTAGTGGTTCGACGAGATGTAAAGTTAATGGAGGACAGGGCTTTCGGAAAATCTCGTGAGTTGCCTTCCGAGGAGCAGTAAAAAAGAAGAGCCGTTGGTTAAACTTTTTCAACCAACAAAAGTAAATAATTCTTCCTCGGATCAAGAAGATTCATAGGATGAGGAGGAGCTAACAGAGGCACCTGCTGGCAGAGGAAGAACTAGCAGGGAACTTCGTCAGATTCTGCGAGATGCGAAGGACTTCATCGGTGTGCCAAGAAACAATAATAGGGAGCGAAAACAGCCAGATAGATATCAGGTATTAGTAGCTCAAGATGGGGAGCCTGCCAGTTTCCAGGAAGCAGCTCAGTATCAGGTTTGGCTAGATGCTATGGTAGAGGAGTACAACTTCATAATGGTGAATGATGTTTGGGAGGTAGTGCTAAGGCCTCAAGTCAAATTAGTAGTAGGTTCGAGATGGATCTACAAGATCAAATACGTTGCAAACGACAATGTTGAGAAATACAAGGCCAGGTTTGTGGCCAAGGGGTATGCTCAAAAGGAAGGAATTGACTACGAGGAGACCTTCGCCCCAGTAGCCAGGTATACATCTATTAGGACCGTGATATCTCTTGCAGCTCAGATGGGGTGGGAGATTCATCAGATGGATGTCAAAACGACTTTTTTTAACGGTGTAATAGAAGAAGAGGTATACAATGAACAACTAGAGGGTTTTGAGACAAATAAGAAGTCTCATGTATGCAGATTGAAGAAAGCCTTGTATCGGCTGAAACAGACACCTAAAGCATGGTATGGTTGAATCGATGGCTACTTGCAGAAGATGGGATTTGTCAAGAGTGACACGGATCCGAATCTCTACTATCTGGTTATAGAGAATGAGCCGCTAATTTTAGTATTGTATGTGGATGATCTATTTCTGATAGGATCATCCAAGCTCATCGGGGACTGCAAGAAGAATCTAGCCACAAAATTCGATATGAAGGATTTGGGACTAATGCATTACTTCCTAGGGATGGAAGTTTGGCAGCAGAAGGGAGAGATCTTCCTTGGGCAAGGGAGGTATGCTATTGAAATCTTGAAAAGATTCAGGATGGAGGACTGTAGACCCATGGCTACTCCAATGATCACTAACTGGAAGAAGATTGATGCATCAGAAGACAAGGATGTTGATCCCACCCTATACAGGCAGTTCATAGGGTCCCTGATATATGTGGTCAATACCAGGCCAGACATCTGCTACGCTGTCAACACCCTTAGTGAGTTCATCGTGGAACCAAAGAGGGCGCACTCGGCAACAACCAAACACGTTCTCAGGTATTTACAGGGAACAATTTTTTATGGACTCTTGTACATTAGGGGTAAGGATATCAGATTGAGTGGATTTACTGATGCAGATTGGGCAGGAAGTTCAGTGGATCGGAAAAGTACCTCTGGGTACTGTTTAAACATTGGATAAGGAATGACTTCCTGGTGCAGTAGGAAACAGAAATTCGTGGCTTTGAGCTCATCTGAATCAGAATATATGGCAGCGAGCATAGCTTCATGTGAGGTCATATGGCTTAGAAAACTGCTTGTGAACCTATTCAGAAGGAAAATGGAGGCGACTAGGATCATGTACGATAATCAGAGTTGCATCAATCTCTTTGAATATTCAGTGTTTCTTGATTGGTCAAAGCATAATGATATCCGACGTCACTTTGTCAGAGACTATGTCCAACGAGGAGCTGTACAGTTGAGCTACACTCCTACAGGAGAACAGGTGGCAGACTTCCTCATTGAGGCCCTTGGAAGGATAAAGTTTGATTACTTCAGGGAAACGATGGGGATGATAAAGAACCCGTTTCAGTAGTAGAAATGGGGGTGATAGCAGCACAGATGCAAAGGGAGTTGCAGTGTGAACGCAATGTTGGGAGAAAAGGACCAGCAACAGCACAGATGCAGAGGGTGTTGCCGTACAGATGCAACAGTGGCAATAACAGAGTCATGGGCAGCAGTACAGGATGCAACAGTGCAAAGGATGTTGAGCAGGGAGACTTAGCATCAACATAGGGACCGATGCTAGATGATCAGGGTGATACTCAGTGAGGAGTATTACCAGAGCACAGTCCTGGCTAAGAGGGAGTGTTGATTTGGGGTAGCATCAGATGTGCTCTAGCCACGAAAATTGGTGGAGAGGCTAAAGCACATGAGATCTCCAAGACCTAGAAATGGTTTGGGCAGAATCTAACTAGTTTGGAAGATATTAAAATAATTAATATTTTTAATGGAGTCCTTAAGTCTAAACTTAGGGAAAATAAAATATTAATGTGAATTAATATAAAACTAAGTTAGAATGGTCAAAAAGACATGGATCAAGCCAGATCTAATCTTAGCCGTTGATTAGGGACTTAATCTCAGCCGTTGATGGACCAATGAGAAAAGTATAAGAAGAGGCTTGAGGGTCAGTTGGAGAACATAGTGAGGGAGACCAGTCAATTCGATTTCTGGAGCGAGGTTAGCAAAGAAATTCGAACTAGTGGTCTGGAGAGCAGTAGGAGGCAGCAAGTACAGAGTAGAGAGTCAGGATCAGCAACAGAAGACCAACGCAGAAGCAGGCGGGGCAGACGCAGGGCCTTTCAGGCAGATGTTGAGGCAGTAGGAGACTGCATAGTCACTAGAGGGCCTGCGTGGGTGACGCAGAGAGGCCGAGGGATGATGTAGACAAGCAAGGGCTGACATAGAGTATCTGGGAGCTATGTAGAGATCAACTAGGTTGACGTTGGGACAGGGAGAAGTGCTGGAGAATTTTTCTCTCTGTTGGGTAAGCCAGTTTGGCACTCGGTTGTACTGAAGAATTGCTGAATAATAAAATCCTCCCTTGCTGCACTGGTTTTCCACATTGGGTTTTTCCGGGGATTGTTGTCCAAAATAGTCAATGTGTTGATTCTTGTACATGTGTTTGTTTCTGTATTATGGTGTGTTATCTGTAGTAGCATTTATTTTAATGTTTATTGAAGGAATTTCATAAATTTATTGACAATAACTAGGCAAAGTAAATCAGATGTTGCAATGATAGAATTTCACAATAAATATTCCTTTCTTTCATCATCGTTGTCATTGTACTCCTCTCTTTGTACTTGTCTTCTTGGAATGGTTCGCAAGGGTTCATGAGTTTATGAGGAAACACTAGAAGAAGCTATGGAAAGGAAAGATGATGTCTTGGTTTGGAGTTTGCTCTTGTGCTTAGGATTTACTCTTTCGGGGGAGATGTTGGAGACTATGTCACTTGGTTCGAATTCGAATTCGAGTTCGATGACCTTGAAGTTCGATAAAAATTCGACAACGATTTTTTTTTGGAATAAAATTTGACAACGAATTTTTTGGAATAAAATTTGACATTAAATTTGACGTATTAAGAAATTTAAAAATTTGTATAAATAAAAAAAATATATGTAACCAAACACATGATAGAAATCATAAATTATGTTGAATAACATACTAACATGATCAAACAAATATTACAAAATCAAAATCACATCATCTTTAAAAGTTAAAAATGTGTTCATAAAACATAACATCAAAAACTTAAACATGTTACATATTTGATAAGTTTAAAAAGTTAGTAAGCCTGTAAGGTTGTAGCTGTTATTGGGTAACAGACTAAGGGAGCTTGATGGCGTTCGCAGTTCACTATGAGGTGCAAGCTACTGTAAGCTTGTGACTTTTATAACCTTCATGTAGGCCTGCACAAGTTATAATTCAAGAATCGAAACTGAGTCATGACTCATGGATGGTGGAATCTAGAGTGGGGAAAGGAAAAAATTACACTCCTGTGCTACATCCTCAGGTGTAATGAAAACCATGGGTCTGCAACAAAACCACATGGATTGTAGAAAAGGGAAATTAAAAAAAATGACGCGCCCAATATTACTGCCTTTGCCGAATTTCAATCCCACTGTCAAATTTCATCATTGCCGACTCCATTGTCACCAAATTTATTCGCTGTCAAATTGAGTCCGAATTTGAAATGAAATTTGTTTTTGAGTTTCGTGAATCTGTGTTGAATTAATTCGGCTCTCCTTAAAATTTGCGAATTTCGAATTTTGACCTTCAAACTCATATGCACATATTGTTTTGTTCAGTCTTATATTCACTCTGGAGTTGAGATTTGACCCAAAGAAGAGTGTGCACTAGTCTTCGCTCGTTTGTTCTTCACTTGTACTTGATCTCTCTCTCTCTCTCTCTCTCTCTCTCTCTCTTGGAGTTGCTAGGGTTTCTTGGTCTTCTTGGAGTATGTGGGAACATCTTGGAAATCTAGGGTGAGGATTTCACTTGGAGGTTTGAGATTAGGGTTTTGTGATAAAAACCTAGGGTATAATTGCTGGAGAAGGAGAAGAGAGGTGGATGTTTTGCCTTCGTGGACTTGTTGGAGTGATTCTTGCATGTTGGATCACCTTGGTTAAGCTAGGATTTTCATTGTTTTCCCTAGCTAGGGTTTTGGAGAGCTAATGGTTTGTGCTAGCCTTGAGAGAAAGCTATGGTATGTACATGAGCTTCATCTTGTGCATATTGATGAAGGTTTTGATTTGTGCATAGTAATGAAGTTTATAGCTGTCCAAAGAGAGATATTAATAGAGGTATTGGGACAGAGATTTACAAAGCTTACATGAAAGCCACGTATTTTGAGGAGTCACTCAAGTCCAATGCTTCCAGCATCCCAAACACAATCATTGTGAAAATGGTAAGGTAGTAGTGACTGGGATTGGGTACTAAAGGTTTGAATAAATACCAATTCAATCACCTTCTTAATCTGAAATATGAATCTAATTTCTTTACAGAACCAAAGTGTTTTGCAGTGGTTTTCAGCAGAGTTGTAAAAAGCTGCACAACCTATTGAGAAGAGAATGCCTTCTAAGTTTTAACATACTCATCATTAACAAAAAATATGAGAAATAAAAGCTGCTATAGAGATAGTTATTTGTTTCATAGACCCTTCATGGACCTTATTGCATATTGAAAATAGTTACACTTGAGTTTCCTAAAGCTAAACTACATTTTGCTTCATGTCTAGGGGCCAATAATGGAATGTCACTCAGGTCTTTTTTAGATTGTCCGAGCTTTTTCAGAAGTGGCAAGTGTAAGGGCTGTGCATAATACTATATAATATAGCCTGTTATGCTTACAAGCAACTACAAATGTTTATGGTGAATATATCTATCATCTATCTATATATATGCTTACAAGTGCCATCCCCAAACTGCTGTCCCTTCAAAAAATTGGGGTGTGCTCTAGCCAACCTGTGGATGTGTTTCTGTGTCCCTGCCAGTTCCCTGTCCTGAAAACCAGTCCATCATAGATTAAATCAAATTTTCTTTCATTATGGTCAGCTTGTCTGGCCAAATTGCTAGACACGGATTACTTGATTAGGCATATTGAGAAACTCAGAAAACCTATTACCAATCTGTGGTTATTAAATGGCAGTGTCCAATTGCATTAGAATGGAAAGTAATCATCTTTAACACAGATATGTTAAATATCACTGAATGGTGCATCTGACAGTTTGACTGTTTCATAACATTTACATCTTGCACACAGGCTTGGCAGGAGCAATCTAGGGGCAAAAGATCAAAAGGTAAATTGTCTAATAATATTATGAGTGATAAAAGGCAAAAGCAAAATCGCAGAAGACTTCAAAATACAGTGACAATTGATTCGATTTATGAGAAGAAATTTCTGCCCTTGGATGGTGTTTTGGAGGCTGTTATTGTGGATATTTTTGTTCTTCCAGGTATTACCTTCTGATACTGTTCTTTAGAGCTCAAACCAAGTTCAACTTTTCTGTTAAAATGGTTTCTTAATCCTTAGAATGACCTTCTAGTTAAAGGATTGATATTTTGATGTTAAATAATTATGATTTGTAAGAAAATTCCTTTTTCCTACTATTGTGGTCCATTTTTAAGAGGAATGTTTATCCTCATCTTAAGCTGCTTAATTTGTATATGCAATTCATTTGATAAAAGCTATTGTATTGTGTGTGTTCCCATTAGTATTTGACTTAGAATGAACTGTTACAGAGAGAAAGCTAACTACACATAGAATTGAAATCTGGATGCATCTACCTTTGAATGTATAATTAAATGGATAACTGAGAAAATTTTCGAGGCACTTTTATATTGATGTCCGTTGCAGACACTTGTTTGCTCTCTGCTTAGCTGGACTAATTGTACTGTGTTGCCTTTGATCTCCAGGCACAAGTTGCTATATGCTATCTTTAGGAGACCCATGGAGCTCAAACACCATTGATCTCTACCTCCATCGCAAGTAATTCTCCAAAACCAATTTTACATTTACTGTACAGACAC
This sequence comes from Pinus taeda, assembly GCA_000404065.3. Taxonomy (NCBI): domain Eukaryota; kingdom Viridiplantae; phylum Streptophyta; class Pinopsida; order Pinales; family Pinaceae; genus Pinus; species Pinus taeda. The sequence continues at coordinate 133,422 of APFE030153712.1, forward strand.
CTCTTTCGTGCAGATAGTCGAATGGGAATGTGTGTATATTTTTCTAGTTACTTTTGAATTTTTGCTGTCATTGAAAAATTACATCGTTTCTCGGAAAAAGGGTTCCTGGCTTATTGTACCTGCTTCTTATAGGCCACTGTAAGTTGTCAAATTTTTACAGACTGCAAAACAACTGCAAGAAAATAATTAGCACTTCTTTCCATTTCCAACAAAAGTAAATTAAGAAAAAATTAGTCTCACTGAAAGAAAATATCATGTTATGAATGATGTTTCAGGAAATCTATCGATCTCTATTCTTCTACTTCAGTACTCCTGATTTCCCACAGACCTGTGAACTTCAGGATAAAATCTTTACAATTCTCCTCTATTTAATCTTGGAAGTTCATTATACCATGTATGCAAGCATTGCTCTTATATCTCTAGATTCTTTCTTTTTAGCATGCTAGATTTCCTAACCAGTGAAAAGGAAAATATATTCAACTTCTAAGTATGCTTATTCTTTACTGTATGAACTACATGTTTGATTGTCATATTAAATCTGATAATTTATAACAACAACAAAAGAGCCCTAACCAGAAAAGTCAATGCTGGTCAACAGGGAAGATTTGACCCTCAACAAATCGGTCAACTATATTGAACTTCGGCCTCCAAACAACAAGATAAAACAACCCTCAAAACAGTGAAATTCAGCCCAGTCAAAGTCTGGTCAACCAACCCCCCTGTGGTTAGCCCTAGCTATAGTCAATGTTGGTCAACAATCAACATTTAGCCTCGATTTTTGTGCCCAGAAATGTGGCCCCCCCAAAAAGAGATAGCCCTCACAAAAACGTAGTCAAAGGAGGTCAACTTATGCTGGTCAACGCTTGGTCAAACTGTCCAGAAATTCGGTCACTTGAAATTTCGGCTTCCTGAAATTTCACTCATGAAATTTCAACTCGTGAAATTTTGCTCTCCTGAAATTTAGGCCTTCTGAAATTTCACTCCTGAAATTTCGGACGTGTGGAGAGAGAGGCCCAAAAATCCGTACCCAATCAATGAGGAGAGAGAGAGAGAAGTGTGAATATGAGTGTGTCCAAATGAGGCTAAGTCACCTGCTATTTATATGCAACGTTGAGGATGAATAGACGTGACTGTTGGGCTTCTGAGCCTACATAAGTTTGCTGGCTGACCTTGACAATTTGACCATAATCAAAATAAATTCATAGCTTCATTTTTACATGTTAGAATCGGATGATCTTTAGATCAGTCCTACACCACTCGGAGAGAGGAATCCAAGAAAAATATCAGCTATCATAAATAAGATGACCCATTTGGAGTTTGGCCCTAGTTGCCAATTTTAACAAAGCTGGAGGGAAAAACTCTGCCGATTATTCGTGTTTCGAAACACACAATGTGGTGAGACAAAAAGCCTCCTAGGATGAAATTCGTCACCAAAACCAGAGGCTTATCTAGGTTGTTACATAATTAAATGATCATGCTAGCATTATTTACATTACAACTTGCAGAGATTGGGTTTACAATGAATGACATGGATAGGTAGCTGGCTGATGATTGTAAATTTTGAAAAATTTGCACAACTGCTTCCTTGGACTTGTGACAAAATAGGTGCAACAAGGCCAATACAAAACTATCCATAAAAAATTCCTCCAAGCAATATCCAGAAATATGATGCCAGCAACAACACTGATCAGAGTTAACTTTCCCAATCTACAGTCAACTGTGGTCAATTCTGGTCACCAGCAAAAATGAAACCCTAAGTCCCAGCTGCATGGAGGGAGAGTCATGTGTGCGGCTGAAGCTTTTTTGGCCACACGGATAGGCCTGTATGCGTATGGCTGCAACCAAAAAATTTCTTTGTCAACCATGCAGTTGGAAATCAAAACCCTAATCCACATGTGTGAGCTTCGAACCCTGCAATTTCGGACTTGTATGAACCAATATATGTGAACCACCTTCAAACTTGTGCGAACCAACCCCAAGAAGAGAGAAGAAGAAGATGCTTAATGATGATGTCCATATGAGGGTCACTTGACTTATATTTATAGGCTTCCAAAGGTGTCCAATTTCCTTTTAGGGTTGACTTGATCAAATGTGTCATTGTGGGCTTCACTTCAAAAAAACACTTTGTGAAGCGTTTTATAAATGTTGTTCCAGAGAAGGTATTAGAAAATGTTACGATTGCTCACAACTGGGCTAGAGCCCATGTTTAACAAAGGCTCATTAGAGCCCTGCTCTGAAGAAATAATGGCAACAAGCCATGGTTTCTCTTGCACCACATGTGGAGACTCTAAAATCTAAAGCTATCAAGGGTTATAAGGTGTCAAGGGATAACATCAAGCCTCGTCTTGTTAAAGCTCAAGAATCGTTTAGTTTCACAACCTCATGTGGACAAGGTTGTCACTGCCTCACAACCTCATATTGAGAAAGTGACTATCATTTCACAACCATATACAAAATGTGTTGCCAATGCCTATGAAAGATTTCTTACAAATGTAACAAAGTACCATCACCAATTGCAACATTCTGTGAGACAAACATAAAAAGTATAAGCTGATAGTCTAAGTCATCACGGCCGCGTTCGTGTTGGGCAACTTTGAAGTTTGAATAAAGTTTGACACTTGAAATTTTGGCGCTAATGTTCAACATTAAATTTGACACACTAGAAATTTGAAATATATATATATATATATATATATATATATATATATATAATATGAAACAAAATTCAATAAAATTTTAAAGTTTAAACACATATAAAACATCTGAAAAAACACATATACTTGAAAAAGCACACGCAAGGGACATTTATGTAGTTATACTTGTGAATTAGGACTTGTATAAAGGCTTAAAGTACTCCGTTTCCATCGTTCATCCTCATGCGTGGAAGGAACCATTACTTGAGATCAGCCACTCATGTAAATTATGTTATGGGAGGGTTAACAGTTTGAAGGCCTACTAACTGTGCATGTGGATTAATTCTTATTGTGGCATTTCATAAGATTGTTGTTCTTGGATGTTTAATTTCTAGTTAAGCTTTGCATTAAAAATTTGTTACCAGATTTGCTTTAAATAAGTGAAGGCATAACTATCTAATGCCTTTTTTTAAAAATTTTTTTATTATTTTTTTTTTTTTAATTTCTTGTTTCAGAGAAAAAATCGAACTTTCTATTAAGGCATTAAAAAGTTAGATAGTATATGCACTGAAGCATTCTGTAAACTGTATGTTTATCATCTAAACATAGAGTATCAAGCTGAGCTGGTAAGCAAAACAAAAATACTTTCCCATCCCAATGTATGCAAAAATAAGCACTGATTCGAATTCCCAGGCCTCCTCATATGAGGAAAACAACCCAAATAGGAAGAGGAATCGACAACCATTTAGTTATAATGTTTTTCGTTATTTCAAAAGTAAGGAGTAAAAAGTAAGCACACAGGAATGATTGTCTGCATTATCTCTGTTAACATTTTCCAAGTAAACCAAAAAACTGTGGTCCAAAAGCAACAAAAAAACAAAAGCCCAAAAGACCAGAGGCTAGAAATGATATGTACTTCAAGGCACAAAAGGAGGATGATCCGACACACAGATCACGTCATGTTCTATTTCTGTTATGCTCCAACTGTCCATAACCTGTTGTAAATCCTCCTTAGATAGGAGGTCTGCAACCGTGTTCTGTTCCCTGTAAATATGGCACATAGTAATAGAATTAAAACGTTGTTTAGGATTTAAGGCTTCTTCTAACAAAAGAGTTAACATATAGTTTTGACATCTGTACTCTCCATCAATCCATTTGATGACATTTTGAGAGTCACCGAAAATTTGAACCAATCTTAATCCCAAGTGTATAAGTTAGCGAAGAAGTAGTTTTAAGGTTTGTAGTTCTGCATAATTGTTTGTTCCTGCTCCTAGCCCCACCGAGGCTTTTAAGCATTTATGTGGATTACATTTCTTGCCCCACAGATGTTCCTCTGATCAGAGGCCCCGTTAAAGAAAGCCCAAGGAATATCGCCCTAATCTATTCCTCCCTTTCCTCGCTCACATTTGATTTAGGGATTGGTTTTGGTATGCTTTCATAGATAGCTGCACATTCAATTGCAAAGTGTTCATGAGATGGGTTCTGATCCTTGAAAATTCTCCTGTTCCGGGCCAACCATGTGCCCCATGCTATTATTAGAGGTAAATTTCACATGTTTTCCTCCAGGGTGTCCATCCACCAATTTTGCCACACCTCCCTAATAATTTCTCCATCCCATCTCTGAGTTTTCTTTGTCAGCCTCAAAGGCTCAAGCCATACACCTTTGTTGAAAGGACACTTTAGGAATAAATGTTGGATTGATTCTTCTTCTTTTCTGCATAAAGAACACCAGCTTGGTCCCATCGTAGATCTCTTCTGGAAGTTGTCCCATGTTGGAACCTTATTCCTTAGTATACACTAGAAAAACATTCTTGCTTTGGCTGGACATTTTAGTTTCCAGATAGGTTTTGCCCACCACTCTGGATTTTCCCATCCCTTAGACATAAGATAGTTATAACCATACTTTTGGGAGTAACTGCCTGTGGGAGCATGAACCCATTGCATGGTGTCTGGTCTATTTCTGAGGCGTACATTTGACCTCTGAAGTTTCGTAGTAAAATGCTGCCATTCCTCCTCCCATTGGGGTTCAAGGTTTAACTCCCCTCCAGATAACTAGGCTTGATGCCATATTGTTGAGTGTCGAACCTTCTCTATCTGACTCGAATTATAAACCCCTCTTGCTTTCAAATGGTCAATGATTCCCAGAGAGAGGGAGAAACTCTTGTTACAGCCTACCCATGGGTCCTACCCCACCCTTACTTGCTCTCCGTTACCCACCTGCCAGGAGAGCCCTTGTTCAATTGTCTTGATTGAGTCTAGAGTTGCTTTCCACACCACGAACTCTTGAGATTTTTTCTTGTCCGACTTTTTGATCCACTCATCCATTGGAGTTGGATCAATGTATTTTCTTTTTACCACCGACGTCCATGGATTTTCCATTGATAACAAACTCCATCCATATTTTGCTGCTAGAGATAGGCTGAAAGCTGTGAGGTCTTTTAAACCCCACCCTCCCCATTCCTTCAGTCTTGCCACTTTCTCCCATGCCACCCATGGGAGGACAAAGTCCTCTTTTGAGCTAGCCCACAAGAATCTATTGGAGGCTTTTCTTACTCTTGCAAGAATTCCTTTGGGCACCCATGTTAGTGCCGACTAATAGATAGGGATTGCCATGATGACGATCTTGATCAAACCTAGCCTTCCGGCTCTTGATAACCATTTGTAACTCCAGTGCTTTATCCTGTTCTCGATTTTCGCACCAACCGAAAACCAGTCCTAATTTCTATATGAGTTAGGCTTTAAATGGAATCCCAGGTATTTGAAACTGTCTGACATCTTTTCCTTGAAAGGGAGATCCTATGCTATCCTTCTAGTCTCCGCCCTTGTGAAACCTTCCAGTATCAGGGAGGATTTTTGTTTATTGATACACATACCAATAGCTTTTAGAAACAACTTTAGGATAGATTTTATCTGCCTAGTTTCATTCCTGCTACCATTAAATAAATTAATTTATGTATCGATTTAAATAAATATATAAATGATTTAAGTAAATTATTATTATTATTATCTATTGTTGAAATTAGTTTATATATATAATATATATTATTAATTTAAATAAATAAATACATTAGTTTTTAAAATTACCATGGATTTATTTTGTTACCTAATTTAATAAATTATAATTAATAATAATATTAATTATTAAATTAATTTTTAATTTTTTAAACTAACCATGATTTTAATTTTATATATATTTTTTACCGGATTAACTTATTTCCATAAAATAAATTAATAATAATAATAATATTAAAATATTAACAGTATTAAATTAATTTTGACCTGGGTCCTTTAGTCAGATTTAGCCGTTAAATTAGCCGTTGGAATCTCTGCTCAGACTATTTAACATGCTATGCTGGATCTGTTTCTTCAACTTGTCCTGACGATGAACCACACTGGTTGGTTCGAAACGCGTCGACAAATGTTTGACTGCATGTGATTTATGCCGAAGCTACTCTTTTAACCATTATGAATCACAGGAGCCTCAATTCAACTAGAGAAGAATGTCGTCCACGAATAGTAAATGGGGTATATGAAGGTTGACAACCACTTCAATGCCTTTTATATCTACTCTTCTCCTTGCTTCAACGATCATTTGACTGAGTCCCTCTGATGCTAGGAGAAAGAGTAGTGGAGAGAGGGCATCCTTGCCGAAGTCCCCTCTTGCTCTGAAAGAAAGATGTGGCGGCCCCATTGATTAGAACGATAAAGCTAATATTTTTCATACATCCCATAACCTAGTTTGTGAACCTAATGTTGAACCCCAAGTGAGTCAATAACATTCGAATGTACAACCAATTGATTCGGTCATATGCTTTGGATAAGTCTATTTTGAAAATAGCACCTTTCCTCTGGCTTTTCTTTATGCTATGAAGGGTCTCCTGTGCCACGCTCACTGCTTCATGGATCTACCTTCCATCCAGGAAACTAAATTGCTCTTTTGATATGTTCCTTGAGAGAATCGGTTTCAATCTAACTGCGATTACTTTTGTGATAATTTTGTAAATGCAGTTACACAGAGATATCGATCTAAAGTCCTCAAAAGGCGATGGGTCCTTCTTCGGATTTAGGGCTATGAAAGTGGTATTGAAGGGTTCAAAGATCTACCCTTTTACCTTTGATTCTTCTACGACCTCAGTAAGTTCGTTTCCAAAAGACTCAAAAAAATGTTGAAAGAACTCCATAGTCCAATCGTCCGAACCTGGGATTTTATCCTTTTGCATTGACCTTAATACTCCTTTGATTTCCCCTTTTGTCACTTCCCCCATGATAATTTCATTATCCTTCTTCAGATACCTTGGGAAGATTTGTGCTGTCCTAACCACCTCGGCAATAGACACCTTTGCAAGGGCTTTGAAAAGTTTTTGAAAGTAGTTCCTTCCCAGAAGGGACAATTCCTCAAAAGACTTGGCTTGGGTTCCTTCCTTCGATTTTAAACTCCAGATTGTGTTTATATTTTTCCGGCCTTTTGCATAATTTTGATTTTTTTTTGAATTCTCATTCCCTGCTGCCAACCAAATAGCTCTGCTTTTTAGTCTCCAATGCTCTTCTCGGATTGATAAAATATTTCTTCGATTGGACTCTAGTTGTTTGATCCTGTCCCTCTTCCCTTCTGTCTCATATCTGTCCTCTTCTGGGCTCTCCAGCAAGTCTAATTCCTCTCCTATCTGCTTTAGTTCTACTTCTTCTTTATCTTTCTTAATTTTGGCCAATTCAATAATTGCCTTTTTCATTTGCTTTAGGTTTTCCATGAACAAAAAAGCTTTTCCCCTACCCTGATCATCTGCTTTTGACATCCAAGTAGATTTGAACAGATTATTATAAGATTCCCTCCTTAAGCCAGGTTGGTTTGAATTTAAAGGGGGAACCAGGCTTTTTGTTAGGGCCTTTCATTTTTAGCAGGATGGGAAGATGGTCCAAGTCTCCTCCTTCCCCCACCCATTTTCTAAAGACTGGGGTCCTAGCCATCACTTCTTCTCTAAGGAGGAAACAGTCCAGCCTCTTTGCCACCATTTCTTCCCTTGTTCTCCTATTCATCCATGTTGGTTTGGGCTTGATCAGGTTGATGTCGATCAATTTTCTGGAACTGATCTTATTCATAAAGAAATCAATCAAGGGGTCGACATGTGCTGATGGTCCCCAGGTTTTTGATAGGCCTAGAGAGAAATTCAAATCCCCCCTATAACCAAATTCAGATTCCTCATGAATGATTTTGAGACAAATTGTTCCAGTAAATCGCCTTGTCCTGACAAGGCTGATAAATGTTTAGAATTAAGAGATTGGTGCAAAGCTCCAAAGAGTAAACCTCTACACCTAGAGCCTGATCAGCTCCCCATGTGGTAAGGACCTTCAGCCTTCCTTAAATCACTCATGTAGCTAAACCCCCAGATTTGCCTTTAGCATCCAGTGACTGGAATGCCCACCCAAGCAACATTTTGTGTAAAGCTCTACTAATCTCCTCACCTGTTCCAAGGGTTTCTTGCAACATAAGCACATCTGGATTATAGGAATTTATGAGAGCCTTCAAGGCCAGTTTTTCAGGGGTGCTAGCTAACCCTCTACAATTGAAGGACAAAATGATCATTTGGAAACAAAGGAGGGGTTATGCGCCGCTCTAAGAACCCCTGAAATGGATAGTTGTTTCTTGTTGGCTATGTCGATCTTTGCTCTTAGTTGAGTCTTTGAAATGTTTGTCTTTGTTCCTCTGGATTTTCGAGGTCCAATCGGTATAGGTTGTGACCCCACATCCCCACAGCATCCCAAGGGACAATTTTCTTTTCACGAGGTCTGAGGTTATAATGGGGCTTCACTGAACAGGCACAGGGCATACTAGAAGTCTCGACACTTGACCCAGGACTACGGTTCAGAATAATCTTAGGGATGGAAGTGATGATACTATCCAATGTTTCATTTACATTTTTAACATGGAGATTTTCTGAGTTCAATGGCTTGGAAGGATCAGGCTTTGACATAGAATTGAGAAAAAACAACAAGGATGTATTAAAATAAGGGATAGGTTCCAGAGCCGTCCTCTGGCTGATGAGTAGAAACCAATACTTCTCCCTCTTTTGTCTCTGCCTGAGCTGTATCTCCTTGAGGCTTTTGCTCTCACACTGGTCTCTCCTCAATCGGCATTTCCTCTGTTTCCTCAGCATCCATCCGAGTCGTGTCCTCTTCCATCCTTTTCCCCCTTGCTTCCGGGATGTCCTTTTTCTGTTCCTCCTCCCCTTGGTTTTCTTCATTCCCCCCTCCTTTCTCTGCCTTCGTCTTCTTCTAAATCCCAGAGGGCATTCTCTTGCCAAGTGTCTGTATTTATGAGGCCAATGGCAACGAACCAACAACTGTTCGTAGTCAATCATTTGAGTATAAGAGATGTCCTTGTATTTGAGATTGATTTCCTTTGCCAACCCTTCCCTAGGATTTAGACTTACTAGTATTCTAGCTAGTCCTTTTTTACCAGTGTGCACAAATGACATGTCGGCTTCAAGGAACCGTCCCATGTTATTCCCGATTGCCCTGAACACTGAATCCACCCAGAAAAAAGGAGGAAGTCTTGGAAGTCTTACCCATACTGGGATTTCATCCACCTTCTCTCTGTGCGTCAAATAAAGGGTTCCACCTTTTAAATATGATTGGACTTTTCTCAAAACTCCAATTTCTTTCCAACACCTATTCCATTGCTTCCTTTCTGACGAATTTAATCATGAACCAACCCTTAGCTAGGGTTGATACCTCATAGGTTTTGTCTGGCGCCTCTTGCCAACATTTAACTGCCCATTCTTGAATGTAGTTTGCTGAATACTTTTTCCCCTTTGCCTTGCCGACCAAGGTTAACTCAGCTACCTCCATAGCTTCGTCGATCTGGAGATCGACTCCTAAAACCAGATTTGCGATTATCTCTTTTTTCCTTATTAACTTATTTTTCTTTCGCTTCTCCCCTCTCTTCCTGTGCCGCCCCCCTTCCCCAAACCCTGGTGAGTTCTCCTCCGCATTGATAGCTACTGCATGGAGTGGCTCTGAATGCCCCTCTGACCAAGTGTTTTTGACGCTGTTTAGACCTCTTTCCCTTGCCTGACCTTCCTCTCCCATCATATGTGGTGTCTCTCGTTCTTTTGAACAACCCTTTGCCCCAATAAAACCTTCTCGGTCCACTGATATGGGAGGAGCAAGGGAAATCCCTTGTTGGTCACCAATTCCCTCCTCCTTGCCTCATAATTCTTCCGAACACTACTCAGAGTCATCTCCCGTCCATTTAACCTTGGAAACTACAAGTATGGGCTCTCATCTTGGCTGAGGGTTTCTCCTCTTCGTACATGCAGAGGGCTTCTGCATGTGACTGTACTATCCAACTGAAACCCTCTAACGACTTCTGCCGGTCCCAGATCTTCCACAAGGAAAGATTTCAACCCTTCCTGCCCTTGAAACCTGCAACTGATAACAATGTCTTCTAACCCTCTCAAGTAAGACACCCGCTTCTCCTGCTACACAACTTGTCACCGGAAGTAATACACCCTGCCTCCCTTCTAACTCCTTTCTGTTCCCCAAATCCCCTTTTTAGTCAGACAAAGGCTTTCCTCTAGAAGCCATAAAGTTTTCCCTTATCTCCATCCCTCGCCCGAGCCACCTCTCTTCCTGCCTGGCAGTCCAGTTGGATGAATATACTTCTCAATGTTTTGGTATGTGACTTCAATCCCCACACTGACAGGATATCCCCAGGCTCGGGGTCCAGATCAACAACATCCCTTTGTTTGACCATGTTTCCTTCCACTGTTTGCAGTTTGTAAGCTCCCCAGATCCCGGAATGTAGTTTTTCCTTTTGCGGGCGAGTGCAGACTCTTACTGTTGACAGCGCAACGGTGAACAAAACTTAAATGACTAAACCCTGCCTACATCCTCCCAAGTCCCTAAACCCCAATTTCCCCTTCTCACCATTCCCAATGCTTTATGTCCTCGTGACAACTCCCCTCCAAGTGCCCTCTCTACCTTGACACTCAGCTCTGTGTGTCGCCAGCTGTGGAGCATACGACCTCCCTAGTGTAGTTGTCGCCGTCCCAAAACCTACTGCGTCCTTCCTCCAATGTTAGGGTTTCAAGCTCTCAATATTTTCATACCATAACTCATATCACCGATGTCGTCTGATGCGTTTCTATTCTTATGTGGGTTAATGAATTTAGATGGGATTTCCTTATGATTTCTATTGTGCAAGGTTAATTTTAGATTTGTTTTGTTTTTGTAAAAATTGTTCTATGGTTATTGAAGACCAAATTGGCTCACAACTGAGAAACTTTGATTTGGTAAATGGTAGAAGAAATTTATCGAAGTACCTCGATAGATGGGAATTATATAATATATTCACAAAGGTTTGCGACATTGCATAGCACACAAAGCAATTGTTGATGCTACAGGTTACTCCATAAACCAATAAATCCACACCAAATTCCTTCCCTGATATCATGAACAACCTCAAATGCCTTGAAACTAATCAATTATAGAATGCATGGATGCCTGTGTAAGGTCATGCAATCAAAATTGAACAATACAATCAATTTTGAACCCATAGATATAAATGGAGATGAATACATGCATTCAGAATTGAAAAACTGTGGGCAGTCTCTGGTCGGTAGGTCGGGTACATTTTGGAAGCTGAGCGCTGTTTGGTACCATGGTAAGTTGTCGACCCATCGGCTGTCGTTGTGCGGTTGTGCTTGTGGGCCAAGTCTCAAGTGACGAGCGTTAATGATTAGACATAGAACTTTGGGCAACGAGAGTCTGGAGATATATCTGTCAGCCTATCACCTGTGCAGAATCGTCATTGGTCAAGACTCATAACGCAGGGGTTGAGCAACGAGAGTTGAGAGTTGAGACTCAAGTGTGGATGCAGGTGGCATGATGACGAGGGTCAAGAGTGAAGTGTGCATTGTGAGGCGGTGAGTGTGAAGTTTAGGGTTTTGATTTTTTTATTTTTTATTATAAACTGCTAAAACAACTTGAACCGAATGCCGAATTTAATTGAACGCAGGGCAATTTTTTTTAAATTTTATTCGTGATTGTGTTTGGGTTCGGTTCTAATTTGATTTGAGTTCAGCGTTGCCTTGATGTTCGACAAACCAAAAATAACAAATTCGGCATTCATTTAAGTTTGTTGAATTTCAAACCTGAAAGATTTTGTTCACCAAACATGGTGACTTAGCATACAGTTGGGTTGGCTACAAAAGAGCTCATTTTGTTTATGGCATCTGCCTTGTTGGCGTTGTCAGCGCTCAACATATTGATGGCATATTCATCCATTTGCAGTAGTGGTAAGAAGACCAAACCTAGTCGAAACAATCACATTGGTCATGTACACAGGAAACATAAGTGCAGACATATTAACAAGTAATTCTACAAAATATGTCAATTCTTTTGTGCAATTTGTTACAGAGAAGCACATAGAGTTGGGTATCAGAATCAGGTTTGTTGATTAATTTTTTAACAAGTTGCTTTTGGGAATGTGGAGCTGAGGTGTATATTGGCAGAATGTTACTGGATTTATTGTCTCTACAAATGAAGAGTTCTAGTCCTTGTAGTTTCTATTTCTCATTTTAGTGGATATTGGTCAGGAGTTATGGCAGGTCAATGCGTAATGAAGAGTGCTATGAAAAATTACAATTGTTTAGCATATCAAAATGAGGTCAAGTTTGCAAGCAATTAGAGAGAATCTGTACAATTGTATTTAGATGCTTGCAAAGGCAAAGGTGCCTTGAATAGATTGAGATTGATATCCTCATCCATCAATGGCATGGGCACAAGGAGTAGAGGTGGCATTTGAGCTAGGTCGAGAACCATAGCTTGGAAAGAAATCCAGTTGTTGAACCCATTGACCAGGAACCAGATGACTCACTGTACCGATAAATTTCTCATGCCTAGATTCCAACAACACCTCATATACCTTTGGATTAAAGAGCCTAATTTCTGAAACAATTTATCAAATGAGCAAAATGATGACCCTCTCAACTGCGTTGCTGTACACTCAGGGTTTCCTCATGCAAAGATCATTGGCTTGTGAGGACAGACACCACAAGGGGGATCACGGTCATGGGTAAAGATGACAAGCAGAGAAGGGGCATGATTGCGGGCGCCATTACAGCCACACATGTTTTGGTTGAAGTTCGCAACACCTAGATGCCAGCTGGTGTTTTACAAGGAATTGGACCTTGTTCAAAATAAAAATTAATTTTTATGATTGATGGCTTTGAATGCTTTGACGATCAATCATCCCTCCCCTAATTATACCTCCCCAACAACTAATAATTCATCACGAATCTTTTGGATTCTTGTGAAATATGAGGCCACAATTTTGGATCTATCCATTCTTATGTTTCTTAGTTTCTCTCTCAACACCATCTTCCTGTTTTGGTTGTTACTTTGGTCTAGATTCATCAATGCTGACCATATTTGGTGAGTTGTATGCTTCCCTGATATGTGAGGGATTATGTGATCCTTCACAATGTCCAATATGATCGTTCTAGCCTTCAGATCCTTCAAATTGTGTTTGGCTGTTTGTGTAGGATCCGAAGGAATTTAGATCTCTTTTTCTGCAAGTTCCTACAGGCCAATGGTGATCCTTTCCTTCCATGGACTGAAGTTTGCAGCCCCCTCCAACCTGTCTTCAAATCTGAGAGTTGATGATGCCATCTCAGCAGATCGATTTTGGCCACAAATCGTTGTTGCAAAATAAAAAATTCTGTTGCTGTGAAACCCTTGTGTTGGTATGATATCCCCCACAAAGTTTCAAGCATTCTATTACCATGTTAAATCTACAATATCAGATCTGATTATCAACAATTATTTTATACCCATAAATTATTTATTCAATAAAATCTAAAAACTGCTGGAAAATAAATTCACTGGTATTTAACTTTTAGAAAATTAAATTTGCAGTGGAAGTAAAATAGGGAAATCAATCATACCACAGTCCACAATTCTGCTCAAAACAATCTTCCTTCACTTTATATTACTCAGGCAAATTAGGGCCTAGATCCACAGAGAATGCATAGAAAAAATTACAGATGCTGGAACCTGGAAATCGACCCCTCTAGAAAATCGGCATCGAGGAATTTGGCCCACTGGAAGCCTACCCTCCTAGAAGATTTCGACCCTTGGAGAATTTGGCCTCCCTCACCAACAAATTGGCCCCTACTCCTTCCTTATGGCCCTTGGACACTTGAGAAAAAAATCAGCCCCTGGATAATTCGGCCTCCCTACAGCTCTCAATCCTCTTTCTCCAGCAATTCAACCTCTTTCTCCTAGATTTGGCCTTCTTGAAATTTGCTGCAGAAATTTCCTTGCTGCAATCCTTTTCCCTTCTCTTAAGCCTTGGAGTTTCCCACTTCTTGAGAAGATCGGTCTCTCAATAGTAGCATTGTGTCTTCATCCTCTCCCATGGATTCTCTTTATAATTTGTCCATAGGCCAAATACCTAATCTCCATAGTGATAGATGGCTCGAGTAAATTCCATCCTTATTAGATCAATGGTGGAGATTAGACATAAGTCAAATAATTTAGTATTTATCTTTAGATAAACATTAGCCCAAAGTCAACATTAATTAAATAATTAATCAATGTACTTTTTCCTAAGTTAAAAACTTAGGAAGGAGATCAAGTCGCTTCTCTTGAACAACCATGTAAATAGGACTTCTTCTCCTGCATGCTAGACAGCCTATGCAGAAGACCTTCCGAAGCTACAATATCAACATGCCATGATGCCATCCTTCAAAGTCAAATGCTGATATGAAATCTGAAATGATATACAACCATAGCACCTCTTTCCTACCAATGAAGTCACCAAATGAGAATGTTGGATTTTCAAATAAATCCTCTCATCATTGTAGCCATGTTTATTGAATTTGAGAAATGAATTTTATCCCCAACTAGTGCTGCCAAAATTTTACCACCCAAACACGTCCTCCAAATGCAATTCTGCTTGGGCAGGGTCTTCAAACTGGGTTCTTCTTGCAATATTGAGGGATCACACCTACAAAACCTGTACTTCAAAATTTCAAATGTTATAAGGTCGTTTAACAAAGTGCACCCCTAGGGGCATTTAGGAAGCTTCCTCATTGTCACCTCAGCAACTCTTCCACTCACTTTCTGCCGGTTATTTTCGAGCACAATGGGGGAAACCTTGGGAAAGATTGTTTTTGATGTTTTTTTTTCAATAAAACGGATGGTGAAATTTACCATGGCTAGTGCCTATCTACTTGGGTAATGGAGTCAAAACCATTAAACAATAGGGTTTGAATGTGATGAAGAGGCATGGTTAGGTTATTAGCAATGTGCTCCAACCAACCACATAGGTCTTTTCGATATGCAGAAATTAATGGGAGGGCTCTTCCAAAGATGCACCTCACAAGAATTACAAAACAGCTAATAGAATGTGCAGCCATGAATAAGAAAAGGGACAGCAGCAGCCTCTTAATGTGCCAAAATCACAGAAGAAATATTCAATAAGGAACATCGATTACTGCAGGAATTAGGGTGGGTTACACTTCTACCTGATCTCTTCTTGTTGGAGCATAATTACACTTTATCAAAGATTACACAAGCAGTTTGTAAGAGTAATTCCAGTCATCCAATTAACACATGAAAGGTAGAAAAAAGATGAAAATCCTCAACTTCAACTCCTCCTTCCAATTCTCCCAAAGATATTCAACTAAGTGCTTGTAGGGGAATTCCTTATCTTCCAACTCTGCCTATGAGAATGATCTCCTTTTATAGTGTTCACCTCCAACAACTCGTATTAAAAATCATATCTTTAGAAAGCCCTAGAATCCTCCTTAGCTGGAGGGCTTCATTTTATTTTCCATTCAGCTGGATAAATTGCTTTGAATAGGTTCACATTGCCACATGTCATCTTTCTATTTCATGGGATCCTCTTAAAGCATTAATTTATTCTTCATATGAGGGTCTGATTGTAGCAACAATGCTGCATGGCATCTCTTCATGCAAAGAGCTTTCCTCCAAATATGTAGAAAATGGCTGAAACAAAGTGTACATTCCCCAAAGTCCACCTCAAAGGTGAAACACACCTCTAGATATTTAGAAATGCATCAAATCATTTGTCCTTGCCCCAAGGGACCTAAAAGGTGAAATATGTCTCCAAATATGTGAGACATGCCTAGAACAATGAGACTTTACCCCAAAATTTTTCTGCAATGGTTAAATACACCTCAAACTATGTGGAAGCTCCTCCACGAGGGTAAGTCTCACCCCTTTTTGCTTTCAACATATCCCTAGCCACCTACTTTTGAGAGGGTAGTCAACATTAAGTGAGCCTTTGACCATGCCAAGCACAATTTTAGTGCCATATAGCACCTAATTAGGAAGTTTCCCCCTTGTGCTCATTAATTCCCTTTCCTTTCGACGTCTCATGCTTTGGGCCTCCAAATAGGTAGGGTGTTCCTCCAATTAATGGGGTCATCTTCCTACTTCAAACCAACATTATTCCTTCACACCTTTGATCTTGTCCCAGATGATGAGTAGAATGATGCTTGGGCTTGCATATCCTCCAAGTTTTCTACTTGCAACCTATGACTGTTACTGAACTCCAAGAATTTGCTGTGCTGACGAGAGAAGAGAGCCCATTGAAATGGGAAATAAGCCTTGGATTTTCATGTGGTAACTAACTATTTAAGAACACTGCATGGGCTCCTTGTCCATACAAATAGTACTCCCAGCCTAAAATTCTATTTAATGACACAGAAATGATAGAATATTCTAGCATAAATTTTATTTATAAACTCTGCCAATCCTAAAAACCTTTGAGTTTGTCCAAAATCTTAGGTGTAGGCTACTTCATCAAAACGGTAACCTTAACCAGGTCTCGGACTCTTATGTAGCCCTCGATGATAACTGGTCAGTAGTAGAAGCCAAAAAGTATATAGTTCACACACAAAACATATACTTACTATATTCTTGATAATGTTATAGTTCTTGATCAGATAAATATTGCTTTTGTCGAGTGAATCACTATTAGATGAATGATTAGATTGCATATATTCTCTGGCTCTGTATACATTAGCTTCTCCTCTTTGAACCTGCATTTTTGCTTTTTCTTGGCAAATCTTTGTAGGTTCTATGACCTTGTTGAGCCAGAACATGGGATTTTGAGAAAAAACCGAGAGATACGCTTGACTGGTTGCCGTTTGCGAACTTCAACAGGTTCCGGCCAGCCACGGCTTCTACCAACAGACTACCTTGTCATATTGCTGGATGAGGTATTTCATGTATCACTCTATTATGAACTAGTGCTTATTTTCATGATTTAGGTTTATTATTAAGATATGTAACTTTAGGTCATACATGGTGAGGGATGCCATTCTCATACTCTTTACTAGATAGTTTCTAACATAAAGTAGGAACCAATTTTGACTTCTACAGATCACAATCCACCAAAAGGTGCATCTAGGGAACTGGTAGCTTGGATAGCTTTCATGAATGATTGTATAATGAGTCTACATGCACTGTTTTAGTGCTAGCCCAGAGCTTTACAGTTGGTTTGGAATTTGGTGGTTATTTTTCTTCAGGCTTCATTCTTGTGAATTGGAGTTGTGATTTTTTTGAATTTTGCTGGTGAATAGATTCCTAAATAGCTTGTAATTGTAGTCGTCTTAAACACTGAATTGTTGGGAAGTTTGTTTCCATAAATGTTCAAAGTTACTACAAATATTAAAGTCATAACAAATCAATGGAAGTCACTTTGAGTCAGGGCTTGGAATTGCCGTGTGTGGTAAAAGCGTAGTCTTCTGATTTAAAAATAAATAAATTTAACATTTAAGATGCAAATCATTACCAACCCTTATGAGCATTCCAAATTTGCATTTGTTAACATAGAATAGTGACTTATATATTAGCTCATGAAATATTCCTTTGGTATGTATTGTTCATCTCTGTACTTTATTGGGGTGAACTTTGTTTTCTTATGACACTCTCATGCTTTGTGAGTTTTTATTTTAAAAACTTACACAGGTTTTTAATTTTTACACTTGGTTTAGATACTTTATTGGGGTGAAATTTGTTTATTTATGATATTCTCATGCCTTCGGAGTTTCTATTTTAAAAACTTGAGACAGGTTTTTAATTTTTACACTTGGTTTGTTACTAGCAATTGTTTGATGTTTTCATTAATTTTTTTTTTGTTGATTATAGGAACAAGATGATGATTTCATGCTTCTAGGGGCCCAATTCTGTTCCGACTCTTTTTCTTCAATTTCAATGGATGCAGTTGACGCTGGAAATGGGTACTGCTTCTATGCAAGGTAGGGGTTCTTATGATTTTATTCAGGATGATCAACTTTGACCACCATGGCATTTTTCCATATATTCCCTTATCAGTTCAAATCAATGCTTAACCATAGACTAAAATTTTCCTTGTGCACATCATCATGCAGCCTACTATTAATTAGACATGATCAGGTTTCATTGTGTAACTCTACCACTGATTAGTAACTTTATATCAAGAGTTGATAAACCCTTCATTCTCTGTTCCAACATAATGACAGCTGTACAGAGTAGTGATCAGTAGAGTATTAAAGGTGTTGAAGAATCTAGGGCAAAGTAGTGTAGTGTGATTCTTCATTACTTGATAACAGTTTGTGGAGTGTTTTTACTTTTCTTTGTTAGCTTTTTCTTCTTCTTCTTATTAGTGCGTATGTGTGTACTTCATCAAACTGCTATCAAAACATAAAAACAAGAACACAAGATATTGGCTCTCTGCCAGGGCCAAAACCTCTCTACTCTTGAGAGGAAAACCCTTTAGTGAATTTCTCTTATTGAAGCTTCTTTTGATCAATGAAAAACCCTAGACCCTGACAATGAGATCTTCCAAGCACAAGTCAAGTCTCCACTCCTTTCTGCAACATATATGTCGGCACTTCTTCCAACATTTCTTCCAGCACTTTGTTTCCTGGCACTTTGTCCTCCTGCTTCCGACACTTCTTTCTTCTTTTAACTTGTTAGTAAACCTTGTCGCACTTGCTCTAGAGAACAAGCCATTGATGAGAACCCTTCCAAATGATGATTCCTTCACCTTCTTAACCAAATGAGCTTCTTCTTCAAAGTGTAGGTGTAGACTGGACGTGACTGTCCAGCAGCCCTGAATTCTCGCATGTGTGACTGTTTACTTGCTGTTGTAGCCTCTTTCCTTCCTTGCTTGAGTGCCCTTCTTCTTCGCTTGAGGGTCTTTCTTCTCTGCTAGAGTAGTAGGCCTTGTAGGCCTAGTTTTAGCCCCAACTGAAGGTAGATAAGTGACTGTGGTTTACTGAGGTCCTAGCCACAGGGACAACTCTCAGATTTCCGCATGTGTGACTGTAACAGCCCTTGGAACAGCCTTCAAGACTTCGGTGGTGTACCCTTTCTCTTCATTGTCTTTGGAGACCACCTTACTTTGTCTTACTTGCTTTCTCCTTCGCTGATTTCAGAGCTCTTGTTGTGCATTGTATGAGGAGTGGAGAGCCTCTATAAATAGAGGTCTGTCACTCCTATTTAGGCTGACTCGACTATCTCTTTGGCTGACTTGTCTGGCTGCTTGTAGGCTGACTTGTAGAGTGGACTTCGGATAGTTCTTTGGTTGAGTTATGAGCTTGAATGAGCTTCTTGATGGTGCCATTGCTAGGAGGAGACTTGTGACTTTGCTTGGAGGTGTTCTCTTGATCATAATACATATGCATACAAGGTATAATGGTATAACCTTCCCTTAAGGTCTTCAACTTATTCTTTTGACTATTTGACTCACCTATAGCACTTTCAATAGTGCTAGACCTATTTCAATGAGCAAGAAACTCATTGACATGTATTATAAAAATAATATATCTTTTCTTGAATAAGTACAAATATCAAAAATACATTTATGAAGACCGAACCTAGTTACCTTTCTTTCAACACTCCCTCTTAACTAGAGAGGTATTCATACAACATTATAAGGTGTTCGGCTATTATCAATCTTGAAGAATTCACATAAGAGAAACCAGATTAACAATCCATCTGTTATAGCATCATATCCATCAGCATTGTCATAGTGCAAGGCCTTGACTAACAACTCCATCTCTTTACGAGACCATGAGCTACAATGCTGGCAAGACCAATGATTTATAGACACCTTCATCATTGTCTCTCAAGGTACATACCCACCCGGGTGTTCTCGAGTATGACCTTCTAGGACTATTCTTATCTTGGGTTCCTAGCCCTCAAAGAATATCAGTCCTCTTGCTTACTCTTGTCTTGGACGCCTTACACATCCTCAAAGAGTATTGGATGCCAAATGATTACCTAATCCTCCCATCCTTTCTTCCCAAATGAAGATAAGAATGTTGTGTCTACATTTCCATTCATGGCCTTCATCTAGACTTATGGCTGTTAGTCCTGGTCTAGTGCATGATCCATGAAATGGAAAACACAATTGTCACTCCTTTGTAATCAGGTGTGATTCAAAACTCCCTCTTGATCAGGGATCTGTCAGAGCTCCCTCTTAACTGGGGACTCTTTCCTTCATCAACAACTTCTTCTTCGTGGGTCCTTCAGTTGCTTGATCTCCTTCCTTTCTTGATGTCATGAAGTCTTTGTTCTAACTTCTTCTAGGTAGGGCACCATCCATTGATCACTTTCTTCCCTGATTTGTCATGTCATTGCTTTCATCTTGGCTACTCCTTTGTCATCTTGTCCATGCTTCAAAATATTCTTTTCATGGATGCTTCGTTGTACTTGCTTGTTTACATGCTTCGACCTAGTAGCCCATCATGACTTTATCCTGATATTGCTTCAACATTGCTTTTTGTTGGATGGTTTCTTCATCACGACATCTTCGTATAGTAGAATCAATTATCTGCATCTTTTATATCTCCAAGGCCTTCATAGGTGTCAAGGGTCCTTTCTTTATCAGAGTTGTCTTGCCTTCTTTCGGTAGATGTCTTTAAATTATCTCGTCAGATAGTGATTCTCGGTGATCATGGTGTTCTTCCACATGTTTGATCTCTTTCTTCATTTGCTTCTCAGATGGATAGGTCAACTATCTAATGCTTCTTGTGAGAGCATTCCTTCATTTCTTGCTTTCTGGACTTGTCAACATTTCTTCTTGCTTCTTAGCCAGCAATCTTATGCTCCTTAAGTGAGCATATTCTTTTGTTGACCTTCATTGCATTGTGGTACATGCCTTTGAGCATGTTCTTGGTGAAAGAGATTCTTTTATGCTTGATCATGTTATAGAACTATACCCATGACTTAATAATATACAAATGATAACGTGACTTAAACTTTGATGCATACATACCTCATCTTGATTTTCCTTTGATCATCCTTTATTGTGGCCCTTCTTGCTTCTTAGCTTACCTGCATATCATTCTTTTCTTGAAACCCATGAATGGGATTCCTAATGAGACATCTGCTTTGGTCCATGAACCTTTTTTTTGAAGATTCCATCGATCTTAAAGATCCTTGCCTTGCAAATGTTTCCTTTCTTTTGATGATGTAGGTCTTCTAAGATTCTTATCATGATCAATTTTCTTTCATCATGTATGAGGTCCTATACTAGGTATGCTTCTTCTACACGAATATCTTGAGCTATATCTGCCATGCTCCTATATTCTAGAAGATATTTCTACTTAGCATTTTTGTTCTTATCATAAATGCTACATGGGTATCTAGCATTCTATGTACATCATGCTGCTAGATTCTAGAGGATGTTTCTAGGCATGCAATTTTAATTTATTCTTACATGCTCCTGTTCTACTCAAAACTTTGAAAGAAGTCTAGAAATAAAGAGTTTGACCTAGTCATATTAGAGATCCTGAGGATCTTCCTTCTTTCATCTCTTGAGTTATGTGAGCTTCTTCCCTCTTCCTTTTGTTGTTGTTGTCCTTCTTAAGCTTAGGACAATTCCTTTTGTAGTGTCCATATTCTTGGCATCCAAAACATTGGATTTTGGACATGTCTTTGTTGTTTGTTCTTCGTGGACCAAACTTGCCAAATTTACCCTTTCTTTTGGCCATGTTTGCAAATGCTTGCTCCTTTGATCCCACATCTTCTTTTGTCTTAAGTCTGGTTTCCTCTATTCTTTGTAGAGACCACATTTCACGGAGAGTGGTTACTTCCTTCTTTGCACATATGCTAGATGTGAAGTTTCCCCACTCCTCAGGTAGAGCACTGAGTACTACAGTTGTCATCTCTCTGTCAGACATGACTTCCCCAAGCTCTTGAATTTGATCTCTCATTTCAGAGATTTTCATGAAGTAGGGAGCTATTCCTTCCTTTGTTATCTTCATCTTGTACAATTCATTCCTCAGAGATATTACTTCTCCGTTTGTGGATACCGAGAATAACTCTACTAGCTTATCATAAATTTCTTTTGATGTCTTAAAATTGGAGACATAAGGAATGAGAGTCTTTGATTGATTCTATCAGAATCCTTTGAGCTCTTGTCTCATCCTTATTGTACTTGGCTAAGGCTTGAGTCTGTTCCTTAGCAGGGATAGTGATATTCCCTTTGACATGCTCTAGGAGTTCATTCTCCTTGAGTAGTAGATCTATCCTCTTCCTCCATGCAAGAAAGTTATTGGTACCTACCAATTTATTGCTTTCCTTGCAAAAAGACATTGAAATAGATTCAGAAGGGGACATGTACTTACTTGATAGATTTTGAGATGTAATGGATTTGCTTCCTCTTTTGAAGGCTTGATTGCTTGTCTTCCCTGGATCTTGATGTTCTTCAAGTTGCCTTCTCCAAGTGGACTTGCTTGTTGATGAGGTTTGCTTGAAGACTTGTAGCTTGATGTAGGTCTTGCTTCAATTTGCTCTTCTTTGTAGGCGCCTATATATAAGGCTTTTCTTCTAGCTTTGTACACCTCCTTGATGATTGATGGATTGTAGACCCTTCTTGTTCTTGAAGTGATTGAGACTTCTAGGTTTGATGCTTCAATTTTGTAGATGCTTCTTGATGAGTGTTCTTGAGTTGCCCTTTCCTTGATGTGTCACCTACGCTCTGATACCATGTTGAAGAATCAAGGGCAAAGTAGTGTAGAGTGATTCTTCTTTACTTGATAACAGTTTGTGGAGTATTTTTACTTTTCTTTGTTAGCATATTCTTCTTCTTCTTATTAGTGCATATGTGTGTACTTCATCAAATTGCTACCAAAACATAAAAACAAGAACACAAGATATTGGCTCTTTGCCAGGGCCAAAACCTCTCTACTCTTGAGAGGAAAACCCTTTAGTGAATTTCTCTTATTGAAGCTTCTTTTGACCAATGCCAAACCCTAGACCCTGACAATGAGATCCTCCAAGCACAAGTCAAGTCTCCACTCCTTTCTGCAACATATACCTTGACACTTCTTCCGGCACTTTGTTTCTCGACACTTTGTCCTCCTACTTCTGACACTTCTTTCTTCTTTTAACTTGTTAATAAACCTTGTTGCACTTGCTCTAGAGAACAACCCTTTGATGAGAACCCTTCCAAGTGATGATTCCTTCACCTTCTTAACCAAATGAGCTTCTTCTTGAAAGTGTAGGTGCAGATTGGATGTGACTGTCCAGCAACCCTAAATTCTCACACGTATGATTGTTTATTTGCTGTTGTAGCCTCTTTCCTTCCTTGCTTGAGTGCCCTTCTACTTCGCTTAAGGGTCTTTCTTCTACGCTAAAGTAGTAGGCCTTGTAGGCCTAGTTTTAGCCCAAACCGAAGGTAGATAAGTGACTGTGGTTTACTGCTGTCCTAGCCGAAGGGACAACTCTCAGATTTCCGCATGTGTGACTATAGTAGCATTTGGAACAACCTTCAAGGCTTCGATGGTGTACCCTTTCTCTTCGCTGTCTTTGGATACCTTCTTACTTCATCTTACTTGCTTTCTCCTTCGCTGATTTCAGAGCTCTTGTTGTGCGTTGTATGAGTGGACAACCTCTATAAATAGAGGTCTGTCCCTCCTGTTTAGCCTGACTTGACTGTCTCTTATGCTGACTTGTCTGGTTGCTTGTAGGCTGACTTGTAGAGTGGACTTCGCATGGTTCTTTGGTGGAGTTGTGAACTTTGATGAGCTTCTTGATGGTGCCATTAGGAGGAGGAGGCTTGTGACTTTGCTTGGAGGTGTTCTCTTGATCATAATACATATACATACATGGTATAACGTGCCCTTAAGGTCTTCTACTTATTCTTTTGACTATTTGACTCACCTATAGCACTTTAAATAGTGCTAGACCTATTTCAATGAGCAAGAAACTCATTGACACGTATTATAAAAATAATATTTCTTTTCTTGAATAAGTACAACTATCAAAAATACATTTATGAAGACCGAACCTAGTTACCTGTCCTTCAACAAAAGTTGACCTTTTCAGACTTGGGATAATTGTATCTCTAGACATGACTGTAGTGGACAATCTAGGGTGCTAGATTAGACTAGATTTAATATCAACCAAGGTAGGTAAACTTAGAGGCACGTGTCTAAAGTCTATAGACATAAAAGGATCTCATCTACCTAACTAAGTGTCCGCTGTGACAGGCTACAACACTCCTTTACAGGATATTGAAATATGTTTCCTCTCACACCTTAACACTCAGATCATCTAATTTATCTAATTGTTCTAAAGAAACAACATATTGCTAGACTGAGTTTTCAACCCTCTTACAAGGATATTATCCACAAAAGCTCTTTCCAGCTAATACACTAAGCATTCATGAAAATCAAAAGCACATTGAAATTTTAAATGCATGAAAACGGAGTCCACAGAGATGCTTTGAAATCTAATGATTGATCAAATCTTTTACAAGATATTGTTCAATGATCTAGCAATCAAATTCTCAAGCTATCACCATGAATATTATTTGCAAGAATTTCTAATCAAATCGATAAACTCATAGACAAGGAAATAACATTAAACACTATGCACACTTTTCAAATTCGAAAATGCTATGGAAATGAAATTAAAAGTATACCAATCTTCACGTAGGGCTCGTCCACGCTTCAATGGCACACTTAAGAAACTTCAAGCGATGAGAATGTTAACGCATAAGCACTGTAGGAGTAAAACGATGACTGTAATTAAGTTCTGGAAATGGAAATCACGTGCAAGAGCAATGTTCTGGAAACAATACACAGATAATAATTGTTCTGGACAATACAATACGCAGTCTTTTATCTGCTTGTCCCCTATCCTATATTTACTATCTTTCCCTCTAAATCAAAAGTACATACATTATGCAGATGTTTTCACTTTTACAAAAGAGTGATTTTTGTCCTTTCTAATCTAAACTGATTTCCAAAAGCAAAACGAAATCAGTTTGGGAAACTATAGCTTTTTGCTGCCTTTGTGACCAAAAACGCTGGGTTTGACCAGCATTGACCATGTATCCAGGAGCTTTAGATTTGCTGTTGAATAGATCTTTCACCATATATGTACATTCCAGATCACGTTCCTATCCTTTGTTTTGATTTTCCTGCCATGCCACGTGTCACATCATAAACCATTTACAGGAAGTCATGGCATCCTGTAATTTTTGTTGAAAATTTCTAATTTTTAACATAAAAATTCACAAATTAAATTTAATGTAAATTAACAACTATAATGCTTTTGATTAATCAATTTCGATGGATATGAGGGGTTTATGAGGAAAAAAAGATAGACAAATGATGGATTTCTAGAAGAAAATGATGGCAATGAAATAGTACCAACATCTCCCCCAAGCTCAATGATTTAGCATGTCCTCATGCTAATCCTGATGTGCTTCCTTTATACTCTGTTCCTGCTTGTGCCTCTGCTGCTTGTAACAATGCATCTATATTCTTCTGAGCTTGGGCATCTTTCTGAACGTGGAGCTCATGTTTCAAATTCTTGTATTTTTCTTTGAGAGCTTTCTTTTGAGTATACCATTTGATTGCCCACTTGCAAATGTCGGTTTGTTCAGCCTTGAGTTCTTTGATTTGCTCCTTCAACTTCTCATTTTTCTGCTGAGTCTTCTTGCTTTGAGCTCTCAACATTTCATTCTCCTTCTTGATGACCTTCTCTAGCATGTTGGCCTCCATCAATTCTTCTTTTAGCTTTTCAATTTGTTTTTCTAACCTCGTTTGTTTCTTGTTTGCAGGTGGTGACTCTTTCCCTTGTCTGTTGTTACTCTCAACTTCCATTTCGGCTTCCGGTCCAGGCTGTGAATGAGCACTGCTCTCAATGTCCATCGGTGCATGTGCATTTGACTCTGGTTGATCTTTTTGTGTTTGGGTCTTTTGTATTCTCCTTGATCTTCTTGTATATGTAGTGAAAATTTTGTCTTGCTCAATTTTCTGGGCAGCTTCTTGCCTCATCTTTCTCGTCCTTACACTACTGCTGTGTGGAGGGACATTGCTTGACTTGCGCACAAGGATTTCCTCATCAATGTCAAGCATAAATCCTGAGTGCTGTTGCTGTTCCTGTTCATCTTCTCCATCTTTGATTTGATTAGCAACTAGAAATTCCTTCCATGTTTTTCCCCTCCTCTGCACTTCAAATTCAATTAGAATTTTAATTAACCCAAAATGATACAAGCTTTTATCCTCATTACCCTTTTGATTTTGAATAGTTTTTGACATCTTAGTCAAACTTTGTAAGAGGAAATAGGGTAGACTAATGGTGCATTGCCCTTTTAAGTGCAACATGAGTTTGATGTGATATAGATAGACTATGCTATAACGACCCTCACACATAACAAATTTCTGAATAATGTACACCATTTCATCCCATGGGTGCATCAGCCAGCTTCTAGGGACACCCTTTTTCCAGTTAACAGAGGAAACCCTCGACCTAGGCATGAATTGGGTCCATGATTTTTCCTTGAATTGTTTTGTTTTGAAATATTTTTCTCCTTCTGGGTTGATTCCCAAGGTTTGTGCTATGGTATCCTCTGAAATCCTAAAAGAGAAGTTGCCTATCAATGCTTTCTCTCCATTAAATGTAAATGCAAACTGCTTAGTTACTTCTTCATTGTTCCCATTAAACTTCTCTAGGAAGGATAACCATTGCTTTTCCCTTAAAATTGTAATACAGTCATCATGATACTGGGAACTATCAAATGTATTAGGCTTTGCTCTATTGGTCATTTTGACAAAGAAACTCCTGTTCTAACCTTCTTTGTTTATGCTTTATAATTCAACAAGGGTCTCTTGATTTGTTATCTCTGTTTTGCGCTCCACTCAACCGACCTGGTAGCGCCCTCTATTCTCGGGGTCTCCTTCTTCAATGGCTTAGGCAACGACCAGATTAATGTCCTCGGATTATGGCGGAGGTAGAAACTCATGGTGAGCCCAATTACTATGCTCTCCCTTTGTAGCGCCTGCTGTTCTCGACCTTTAAAATCACAGAGTTTGTATTACTAGTATGGTAACAGCGTTTTTACGAACTGAGAATGAAATGAAACTTAACAACCGACCTTACCCAATTTACTACAATGATAATGTAGAGCGCATTCATATCACAAAGACAGAGGAGCTGTACTGGTTTGCATAGGTACAATCATGAGAACACCGTAAGCATATAAGGAGTGTTGGAGTGATGATAACGGATAGTTGTTGCATGAGTCGACTTGGGTCAAACGATCGTTTTATAATTTGGCTGATTCAAAAAAATGAATGAAATCGTTTAACACTTGGCTCTCCAATGATTCACCACTTGTCCATTGCTCGTTGGTACTTGGCCGGTTAGGAAAATGTTGGACCGATGATAAGGTTTGATGGCCGATTCAAGAATGAGGAGTTAATAACAAGGTTTGAAGGGTGGTGTAGGAGAAGATTTAAAAATCATAGGAGGAATATGGTGATAGGCTAGAGTGTGTTGGGAAATGATAGTAGTTAGGAATGTGACAAGGGTGATGGGTATAGGGGTGTTTTTGAAATTGATCATAAGCAATCATAATCATCATATTTAAC